>JAFMSR010003699.1:0-12572 GCA_022818135.1 Saxidomus purpurata | reverse complement strand
TCACAAAGAACTTTGATGTTAGTTAGCGACTGCACTCCCAGATGGACAAGTTACGATAAAAAAAGAAAATTTTCAATTTCAAGAAAACAATTATTGTCATTACTGTATCAAGGGCATTGTATTATGATAAGTGACAAGTTTTCTAACAAAAGAAACAATTTAAATGTGTTGTTTTGCTTATTTTTATTGTAGAAAATATCACCCCGTGACTAACGGGGTGGGCTCTTTGGTATATCAATATTTTTAACTCGCATCAAATCAGCTGACTCCGTAGTGTAGTAGGTTAAGCCCCTGTCAATTTTTGTAAGCGCAAAGATCCGAGTTCAAAACCTGGCTCGGGAAAATATTTTTTTCTACCTTTATTTTTAGCTCTTACACAAAGAAAATAATCTTGATGCTGACAAATTGAATATATATTGATTTTACCAAAAATTAAAATTTACTAAGAATTTGGAGTGCAGTCGCTTAATACTGTCCAAGAATCAAGTCTAACATATCCTGTAGTATCAATTTTTGCGAAATTATTCCCATTACATAGAATACCCTTATTAAAGTTGTTTGCAAAATGCTAAAGAAAATGTAATAAGGAATCAGTTTTATTGTAACTTAAAGAATAATAAGGCAACAAATACTCCCACATGAGCATGAAACATATTTCTGAGACGTTTTTATATTGTTTTGGCATTTTCTGTCCATCCTTCCATTTGTAAATGCATCCGTCCTTCAGTCGGTCATTCTTTTCTTCTGGGGCCTTATCCTTGTTTGTTGTTAAGATTTTGGCTGAACATGGTAGGTTATGGGGACTGTTGCACCCCAAAACCTATATATAGCAGAGTTATGGCCCTTTGTTACTTCAAACTGCCATTATTATACATTATGTATACAGACATTTTCCAGAATCATATCTTAGTTGGAAAGATTTTATTAAAACTTGGCTGGAATGTATCATAATGCGTGGGGAATGATGCACCCTAAAATGCTATTAATCCACTTATTTATAGCAGAGTGATGACCCTTGTTTTAATATTACCTAAAATAGCCATTTTAAAGAGGGAATTTCCATCTGGAGCCATATATCTTAAATGTAGTACCAGTTGGTCAGATTTCCGTCTAAATTTGATGTGAATATGATAACATAATATGGTTAGGCAAATGATGGATGCCAAATACTATTACAATTAGTGATTTATGGCTAAATTATACATGGATTGGTTAATGCTGGATGCCAACTGCCATTAAAATCCACTTATAAACAGCAAAGTTATGGCCCTTCATTCCTTTCAAATGACAACTTTACATATAGGCAATTTTTCCGTCTTGAAACAGTTCTCATTTCAGTAGGGGATATAAATTTCTGACAATTTGTTGTCAATCTTTCATGGTTTATCCAAGACTTATATTTTTTCATTTTGGTGCATTTACAGTTTGATATAAACTGATGTGGAGTAGCTATGAGGAAGAAAAGAATAAAACGATTACCTGCAGCAAAAAATGCCCATTTACAAGATACAGGGTCATCAGAAGTTACACTTTCTGAACCAGGACAAACCAGATTACAGAAGTCTGAAAATCCTCAGAGAACCAATACTGTGCCTTCACGCATTTCAATTGAAGAAGTTCTTAAACAGAGCCAGTTTGTAACATCAAACCTACTGAATTAGGAAGAATGTGTAAGAGAATATAAAACTAGCTGGGTTGGTTGCTAGCAGCAGAAGATCATGTCGAAATGCCGAACATTCCTGAAAGCTTAATAGTTTCAACAGTAGTCCTGTAACATGTAAATAAAGGTGTTAAGTCTGAGATTTCTACATTTGCATTAGAGAAAATCTGCGACTTGAGCAGTGGGTCATTCTATTACATCAGCTGATAAAGAAAATTTATGCTCTGCAAGTATTGAAGACACCCGAGACAGCACTAGTGACAAATGCAAGAGGTATAAGTTGCCACAGAGAAAAAGACTGATTAAATGTTGCAAATGTGAGAGATGCCAATGTTAAATAAAATGCAGAATCTGATCAGACTGAGTCAAAACAAGGCACAAAGTCTGTTTCACAAGAATCTGAGAAAGTGTGGGAAGTTACAATGAAACCTTCCACAGATTCAGAAGTTGATGTTGAGAAAGTTCAGTCAGAATTAGATGTTGAGAATGAAAAGCATAAATTGTGCAGAAGTTGAAAATGACAGTTTGCTGGCATCACCATATGTAATTGGATAATCTAAATTTGAAGTCTTTAAGTTAGGTGTAACTTATGTAATTATTTTCATGCAGGTTTTTGCATATTATTTATTAGTCTCAAATGATAAAAGATCATTTTGGAATATAGGTTACTCTGTTTGGTCTCTGTCCATCTGTCAGTTCACCAGTCAGTAACATTTTCATACTCTACCACACTAGGGGTCTTGGTTTTTCATGTCCTCTCTGTAACTCTTAAACCCTTTGAAGGATTTTGATATCACTTGGTCAAATGTTCAAATTCATTAAGATGAAGTGACTCCAGCAGTACCCTTGATATCACTCTACAGGTCACAATTTTCTTTAAACTTTCATCAAACTTGCTCAGATGGTTTCCTGTAACATTTAGATGATACTTAATCATTTTGAAGTCAGTGGGTCAAAGGTCAAGGTCATTGACCACCTTAGATTTTCCTTGATAATGCTCTGCTAGTCACAGTTTTCATTAAACTTTCATCAAACTTGCTCAGAAGGTTATTTGCAACATGTTACTGATCTGTAATATTTTTGTGGCTACTGGGTCAAAGGTGAAGGTCACAGTGACCTCGGATAGCATTTCCTTGTAAGGCTCTCACAGGCCACAGTTTTCATTCCACTTGCTCAGAATGTCCTGCAACATGTAGATGATCCTATCAATTTTTTGGTGAGAGATTCAAAGGTCAAGGTCACAGTACCCAAACTTTGTAAAACTTTTCTCTCAATATCTTGAGATCTATTTGACCCATAGTCTTAAAACTTTGTAAGCTAATTAGTCTTAATGAGTAGATAATCCTAGCATTTTAAGTTTATTTAGTGTATACAGATTTATTTAGCTAGATTGTGAAAAAAGCTTGTAGCTTATTGGAGAGTCACACTCGAGTCCACTTCCTGGAAGAACCAGTACTGGTGTCATATGAGGAAGTACGGTCGTGACCTCGAACCCACAACCTCCGAGATGAGCGGCCGACACCTGAACCTCTACACCATCACTCCCCTCATGTTTGGGGTCAAGGTCAAGGTCACAGTGACCTGAACTTTGAAAACTTTCCAACTCAATATCTTTAGATCTTCACCACCCAGGTCCTCAAAATGTCATAGGATGATTAGTCTGAAGGAGTAGATGATACCTACTGTTTTTTGGTCACTGGGTCAATGTCCCATTGAACTCTTGTTAGCTTTCTGTGATAAAATTGCAAAAGATTTTCACAGAACTTACTCAGAACAGTCCAGTCAGACCAGTAGAGTGATACTGGCTTTTATGCCTCTAGTTTGAAGGGAGACATATTGGAGATATTTTATGTTGTCTGTCCATCAGCTTCTACTTTACTGCCCATAACATTGTATCAGTCAGACATTTCCATGGACATTCTTCTCTTGATTAATGATGTTTGGCTAGAGAAATTGTAAACAGGAATTGGTGATGAGAAAAACTGAATGATGGGGTCAAAATAAGTCAGACAGGAACTACTTAAGGATAATCACCAAACAATGAGAAACACCCTTGATGATAAACAGGAATGAGAACCAGCAATGAATATAAATGTAAATTGTAGAAGACAACAAATAAAAGTTTGTCTTTCAGAATAATTGACCTTTTTTAAATTCTATTATATTTTTTCAGGACCACTTTGATTGGCTTTGACTCCAAGCTTCCATGTAGTCCTGACCCGCATAACCCGATGTTGAAGAATCTTGTGAGTCCATCAAAGTTAGAAAGAGCTTTACTGTCGTCTGATAGCCAGCCACAATATTTTCAGTCAAAGAGAAAGAGCCAATTTCAATGTTCAGTTACATGTCCTAGTGGACTGGGGAATGATATGAATGTACAGCAGGATGTAATGTGTGGAATGTCAGGAAAAACATCACATAGTACACCACCCCTGCAGTCTACTACACCACCCCTGCATAATAGTACACCACCCCTGCATCATAGAACACCACCCCTGGATAGTACACCACCCTTGCATCATAATACACCACCCTTGCATCATAGTACACCACCCTTGCATCATAGTACACCATCCTTGCATCATAGTCCACCACCCTTGCATCAAAGTTCACCACCCTCCATCCTGCTAGTCAACCTCTGCATCATAGAACACCACCCATGCATGATACACTGCCTTTGCATCATAGTACACCACCCTCGCATCACAGTACACCACCCTCACATCATAGTAAACCATCTCTGCAAGTGGACTACACTGCAGGTAATGAGGATAATTTAATAACTAGACCTGTGGTTTGTACAGAGACATATACTGCTGTAAAAGTCAATATAGATGATTTAATCAACAAATCAAATGATAGTTCTAAATGTTGTGAAGACTCCATTAATGTTCCTTCAAGTGAACTCAGTAGTGTTGGTCAAACAGATATACCTTGTTCATGTAGCAAAGAGACTGCAGTGTCGGCTACCAAAATGTCTACAGATAAATTTTGTTACCCTTGCCAAAGCAGGGTATATTCCTCAAATGATGGTAATGTAGTTAATACTGGGGACATTTCAGAAGAGAAGAATTTTAATAGAAATAACATGTTGGAAAGTGATTTTCTTAATGACTTGGTTGACACTGAAGCATTCAAGCACTCCGAAAATGATGTCTCAACTAACAGCATGTTACCAGAACAGCTTTGAAACAAGCAATAAATGTAACCAGGAAAACTTCAGTATGACGACAACAGTGAGTAAGGCTGCTGGTAAAGCATATAAAGACTATGATTATCATAATGTGTCCAGAAAATACAGTGTTGTTAATGAAGGGGCCAATCAGAACATAAATTCTACTTCGTGTGATTTTTCCAAAGAAAGTGGCTCAAATTTGATACCTGAGGAATGGAATTCTCCAGAATGTGTTAATCAAGTCAGCAAAAAAAACAGTTACAGTGAATCTGAAGACCCTATTCCTGTTAATGTGTCTGGAAAGAGTGGTTTGAGTTCTTCAGATGAAATGCTTGTTATGCATCAGAGTGAGAATATATTCCCATATGAGGTGAGGCAGGAGAGAGATAGGACTATGCCATGTTCATCTCTTCCAGAAGAGAATTATCAAGGTCAAAAACTGAACTATGCTTTTGAAGTTAGATTCTGTGACTGTTCTGTGGCACAGGAAGGATTTGACATTCCAGTGGAGCAAGTATTTGTTCTTGATGGACAAATGTATCAGCTTGTGGATGCTCAAATTGTACGTATAGGAAATCTGGAATTTTACGCATTCTTTAGAGATTGTTTATTGCATATTCCATTGGGCAATTTTCTAAGAGTGGTTGGTAAAGAAGTGGAAAGTATGTTTAAAAGTGCAGTGAATTTTGAAAACGTTGTTGCACAGCCTTACTCCAGATGAGATTTGTCTGCTGGAGCAAAAGTGTGGCATTTATTGTGACAGTATGAATAGAGATCTTGTAAATCTAGATACACTGAAGGAAATTTGTGTGCAATTACTGAATATATGTCCTGACAACATTATACTCAAGATGTTAGCATACAGCAAGCCTTGTCAGAGAGTCTTCAGTGAAATGAAGTGCTCTATTTGTGGACTGTCTAAAAAGATGAGCCAGGGTGCAACTAAATCATATATTCCTATGGATCAAACAGGAGACAACAAGCCCAAAGTAGCAGCAACAGTTGGGACTTTGAGGATAGGTGATGAAAATTTCATAGCGTTCAAATGACAAGCAAAACATACATTAGTTTAAAAGAAATCATTCAGCATAAGTTAATGACTGTGAACATATTGTGTGAGCGCATGAAAAAGATAAACAGCAAGGCATACACTGCACCAGAAGACATTGAAGGATATTTTGCCATGAAATCACACAATGTCTGTCATACCTTGTGGATTGATACAGTGACATTGCGCTGTACAGTCTGCATGGGTTCACAAAGGAAATTGGACTCTGAACTTCTTGTTAACATTCGTAGAGGAGAATACACTTATGACCCAAATTACAACCTTCTCTGTGAAGATACTTCAAAATCTGAAAATATTTTGGTAGTTAACTCGAATAATGGTGAGTTGGTTCAAGGTTGTAAGAAAAGTAATGTAAAAGATGCAGGGCTCCCATTCTTTCTGGTGAAAAGAAAGACATTGTTACCAGTATGTGAGAAAATAAACAATAAAACAGCCAACAATAATGTAAGCAAGCGATTAGAAGATTCAGTATTAGAAAATGATTTAGAAAAGGAAGAAGTACAAGAAGAGGGGTCTTATGCTGATACCAGAAGTCACCAAACAGCAGGTCCATTACTAGGAAGGGTAGATTGCATTGAAATGTATAAAAATGCTGAAACAGACAATTTGAAAGTATGTATAAAGAATAGTAGGCAAAAACAAAAGAAAGTACAGAAAAAAGGCAAAATGAGTGGTAGGCAAAGAAAAGAGAGAGTGGATAATACCTTTTATTACTTTCTAAGAAGTTCCAACAACAAAGAGAATCAGAAGGAATGTAAAAAAGAAGAAAGTAAAAGAAACCTAAACAAGAAATTTAGAGGAAGATGTTGCAATACTCGTCAAAGCCCTGAAGCTAAAGCTCAAATTGTATTACAGCCTGGTGACTATATTGTTAGTCACTACGAGAAATTCTCTGAGCAATTAGAGGCAGGTCATATTGTTAGGAAAGATGATGAAAGTGGATTTATTGGTCTCCAGAGTGAAGAGAAACAAGCAACAGCTGCACTAGAGTCAGCAGAAGAAGAAGTCATGAGTGAAATAGAGTATGGTGATGAAGAAAGTATTCTAAATAGAGCAGTTTACATGTCAGGAATAAGTAGCTCTTGTGAAGAGAAGGAAAATGTACAAGATTTAAAAACTGAATTTCAACATTTAGAAAGACAGAATGCCCAAAACAGTAATATCATTTATGATGTCCTTTCAACAGTCGAGGACAATTCAGCAGCTGCTGGAAAGAAAATAGATACTGCAGAAAAGAATGAAGTGTCTAACAAGAAATGGGATTGTTCAGAAATCGATGAGACTAAACAAACTAAAGAGTCTGTAAGTGACCCTCAAGCAGTTAAAACATCTCTCCTTAGTAGTGAGATTATGCTGCAGAAATTAATTGGTAGCTATACTATCTTAGACTCGGATACATTGAAAGAATTTAGGTCTATGAGTACAACAGTGTCACCAAATAAAAACAATGATTGTATTTACATGGAAACTGTTGGAGACTGTGAAGCTCATGAAGACGGTAAAGCTCAGGGAAAATGTTGATTTAGTAGACAAAGAAATCAATGACTTCCAGATAGACATTGGAACAGATGCAGAAAATGGCAGTAATTTTGAAAGTAAAATGAATCAGAAATCAAAAGATTACCTGATATCAGCAAAGGAAATTGGTGAAAACTTAATAATTAACAAAAAACCTGCAAACAAAGAGAATACTCAATGTCAAGAAGAAATTGAGATGGCGAGAACAGGATTTGAAGCAGTTCAAGATGTTGAGAGCGATGAAAATGTAAATTCCGCTGAGTTTGTTACTTCTACAGATAAAGAAACTGTTGACAATTTGATAATACATGAAAAACCAGTAAGTAAAGAGGACAGTCTTTGTCAAAAAGGAATAGAGTTTAAAAGGAAAGAATATGAAACTGTTCAATTCAGAAAAGATTTAAGCACTGTTGATGACAATGAAAATGCTTATTCCGCTGAGATTGTACAAACAGCAAAAACAGGAAGTGCTGAAAAAATAAAAATGCATACAAAATTAGTATGCAAAGATGACTGTCTTTTTCAAAAGGGAAATGGGATTGAAAGTAAAGAAAATGAATCAGTTCGAGAAAGCTTAAACACTGTTGAGGACCATGAAAATGTATCTAATATCGTATCAGAGTTTAAAAAGAATTTCCTGAAAATTTTATAATGAATGAAAAAATCAGCAAGCAAAGAGAGCAGTCTTGTTCAAAAGAGAGATGAAGATAAAGAATTTGCAACTATCGAAGATGGAAAAAGACTAAACACTGATAAGGACCATGATGGTATAACTGAGATTGTATCAGAAGTTAAGAAAGAAAATGCTGAAAATTTAATAATTTGTGAGAAACCAGCAGGTAAAAAGAACATTCTTGTTCAAGATGAAAGTGTGATTGACACAAAGAAAATTGAAGCAATTCAAGTTGGTGAAATTGTAGAGTGTGCTGAAGATTATGGAAATGTTAATTCTACTGAGGTATCAAAAGTTCAAACAGAAATTGTAACATGTGAGGAGATAAAAGACATAAATGAGCATCCTGTCACCATTACAGATGATAAAGATGATATTGAAGAAGTTACAAATGATAAAGAAGATACAAGCCAGGAAGTTGAAAACATAGCTCAAGAAAATCAGCATTGTTCAGATACAGCAAAGAATGTTACTCTTGAAGGTAACACAGATGAGTATGAAGAAACGAAATCTGAATCATACATATCTTCAGATAATAGGCTAGAGAAAAGCAGTGATGAAATGCGCAGAGAAATGGAAGATAATATTAAGAAGTATCTAGTGTTTATGTATATTAAAGAAGGCAGCAGAACAGGATTTAGAGTGTTGAGATTCAAGAATGGTGCAGAGAAAGTTTTTCCAGGTTGGTAATTCTGTCTTCTGCATTGTGTTTAGTAAGACTAAATTATTCTTTCACTTCATTCTATAATTATAAGATATTGACCAAACTTACATATGATATGCAAAACTATATGACTATGGGTGAAGTGTACAGCTGGTTTTAGTTTAAGTAGTACTCAGATATATTCAGAATCTATTGATTTAAAGTATGCTAGAAAGCAAGAGCCATTAGCTATATATTTACAAAAATGCTGAATAAGTAGAAAAGTTGTACTTCATTGATCCATTTCCTTTGTTTCAATCTCAGGGTGTATATATTTATTGATTTTATTTTGCAGCATTATTTTTACCAGACCCGAGCATCCTGTCACAAAATGTAAAAGAATTGAATTCATGAAAGCTGCCGCAAAATATATGGATGACCTGTTTTCTCATCATAAGCAAAAATTGCTGGAAAAGAGAGAAGGAAAACCCGAAAGTAACCATCTTGGAAGTGTCATGGAAATGGATATATCTAGTAATTGTGAGAAGAATGAAAAGTGTAGGTCAATCACTGATGAAAAAGGGAAAATTCAAGTAACTACATTGAAAGTAAAGGCGCAAAAGATGAAAATTTAAATAAATCTAGTGAAAGTACGGACGGAAAAGGGGAAGAGTCAAGTAGTTCTGGTCAGTTTATCAATAGGAAGGAGGAAAAATCAGTTCATCTGGTAAACAGTAAGGACAGAGGACTAAACGTTTCAGATAATCTTATTAACGCTAAGCATGAAAAAAGTGGAAGTCTTAAAGAGTGGTAGTAATGATATGGATAAAACAGAAGAATGCTTGATAATTGATTGTGGTAAAGATAACCTTGAAACTGAATGTAATACAGATACTTGCTCTACTGTCAGGGCTGATACAGAGGCAGAAGTTGTTGATTCAAACACAGACATGCATGAAAAAGTTGACAATTTGAAATTGCTTCACAAGAATGTTGAATATATTTCTGACACAGAAGAGAGAATTGATGCTTTTATGTGTAGAATTGATGCTTCAATGTCTAGAATTGAACATGAAACTGGAGTTGATATGGATGTACAGTGCAAAAATGAAAATTTTGCTGCAGACAAAGACAAATCTGGGAGTAGTAATAAGAGAGGAAGTTCTGCTCCAAAGAATGGCAGATCTTCTGCTGACAGGGTATCAAATTTCAGTAGACAGAAAAAAAAGCAGAAAAAGGAAAATTACAACACAGAATACCAAAACAACTTCTCCGAAGCAGTTGAAATTAGATAATGATACAAGTACTGCTGATACCAATGTTGATACAGTGGGAGAAAGAAGATTGACAAGATCAAGGAAAGGAAATGAAAGCAAAGAATCCGAAAGAAAAGGTACATCTAATCATATTGTAAAGATATCTGCTCAAGGAGAAGGTAAAAAAGGGTACAACAGTAAAGAAATGGATAATTTAGAACCTGGAGTATCAAATCAAACAACTGTTCTTGATATTGATTTGAATAAAGAATTAAGGAAGTGCCAGAAATTGAAGGGTAGAAATAGATCAAGAAACCATATTAAGGATAAACATTTTGAGGGTCAGTTGTTACAGACTGGTTACACAAATGCTGCAGACAGGGATGCTTTTACTGTAAAAACATTGAGAGAAAATGGCAGTACAGCTAGAAAAGCTCTTGTTATGACTTTAAAGAGAAGTAAAGAAAAAGAAAGGATTGTTGGACAAGAGAAATCACATGTTTCTGATTGCTATGTAAGATTGAAAAAGATAAAATTGTTAGATGATGCAGTTTCATCATAAACACTTGTACATGACCTGACTAACCTTAAGACCACTTTGTCTTTGTAGTTTGTAAAAGGTGATAGTTTACAAAATATGTCTGTTTGATTTAGTTGCAATGATAGATAGCATACTTCAAACACTGTTTTGGTTCATGACTTTAAGAAATGCATATCTCTGTAACCTTGTTGTGGCTGAATACTTTATTAAAAAGAATTGCTGTTTTTTTTGAGTAATAAAACATTATTTGATTTATGGGGGGCAATTAGACCAGCAGCTGTTTAGGACAGCATGGTAATGTATCCTGGTTTGCTACATGTACATAGCAGTCTTCATCATACAGTCAAACCAGTGAACAAAGACAAAATGTAGTTTGTTAATGGCAGGTCTTAAAAGAGGTTTGTTCCTTGGATGAGTAATGCTTTCTCTCTGGTGGTCCTTATTTCCAGAGGTGTCTATTCAAAAGCAATCTTTAACACATGTTTGACTGTATGTTTGTCTCAAGACTCTGTGTTTTTATTGTTGTGTTAAAACTATGTTGAGTCATAAATACTTCTGTTGCTATATATGTTTGAACAGTATAAAGATCCATGCAGGTTCTTGGATTTTGTTTTTGAAAATGTTAAAGGATAGCACATATGTATTTCTTTTGTTACTTTTTTGTTCAAGAAGAAGCAATGCAGCTTGATCAAAAAGCTTAGTAGCTAATTTCTGTTTAATACTTGTTATTTAATTGGAAGTTACATATTACATTTCTCAAAGGGAAGTATACTGTTCTTGCCTCATCTGTCCACACATTCATCTGTCAGTCACACATTCATGGAAAGCTTAATTAACAGGAGATTAGTGGATGTTATCAGCATGTTTCACCTCCCAAGATTTTTCAGTTACAGCCTTTTCATTATTGCAGTGATGACTGTGATTCAGCAGGCTTCATTTAAACAGTGAAAAGGAAAGAGAAGTGCTTAAGAGATATATGTTATTTATCAAGTGTTACTTTGGGGACATGGTCACGGTCACAGTGACCTTCAAAAGAAAAAAACTTGTCCAATCAATAACTATAGAATGCTTTGGCTTAAGTTTCTCAAACTTGGTAGGTTGGTTGGTCATAAGAAGATAACCCCTATTTTTGGTTCAGCAGGTCAAAGATCAAGTTCACAGTGAAAAAAATAACTTGTTTGTGCAATGACTAGAGAATGCATTGGCTAGTGACCTCAAACTATGTAGGTAGATTGGTCATGACCAGTACATTACCTGTATCGATTTTGAGGTCAGATGTCAAAATCACAGTGACCTTCAACAGAAATGGCTGCTGTCAGGCTGGCATACATGTTATACAAACATCTTTTGTTGAGTTTGAGGTCAGTGGGTCAATGTTCAAGGTCACTGTAGGAGGGAGTCGGAGTGGAGGATGGAGTTACATTGTAAGTGGGGGGAGACTTTCTTTTCTTATTTAATAAAAACAAATTGTTTTGTGAGTGTGTAGCATTCAAACTAGTCTATTAGTATTAAACGTTTTCAGACTTGTTTTATAAGAACCTTAGGTGCTTTTGTTAGTTTCAGTTTTGTACAGTCTGTTTATTTTATCTTCTCTTAAAACGATATTGCTTATAGAATGTAGCTATATCCTTTTATGGGTTCATAAATGTTGTTGTAGAAAACTTTTTATTTTGTGCAGTCTGATCATGATCTGCACTGTACTTATTCAGTTAGTGAATTTTCAAGACCACACATTTGAACAATTAATGGTACCATCCAAATTGAAGGATAGATGAGTCCATTTAAGAAAGTTTAAGAAGATTAGGGACTGAAATCTCACTATTTCACAATAAAATTATGTGTTTCTCCCTTGCATGTCACTTTAGAAGCTGTGTGGGCACCTGTTGGAATTCACTCAATTTCACTGACTTTGAAACATTTCAGTGTGGTGCTACAGGTGCCTGTTATTTTTATACCCCAACAAAACGAAGTTGGGGGTATATAGGAGTGAGCTTGTCGGTCGGTCTGTTGCTTTTCATGGTTTCCAGATGATAACTC
>JAFMSR010003698.1:0-12579 GCA_022818135.1 Saxidomus purpurata | reverse complement strand
GTACAGAACTTTTGTCATCGTACCATATAAGACTGAGACTGTGATAATCTATATTTTGTTTTTAGAGCGGAAGAAATCACGATGCTCAACGACATAGAAGAGCTGTCAAGTAGCAATGTTTACATGACTTACGACGGCAATGTTACGTGGTTGACTCCCGTCGGTATTGACGCCCAGTGCTCCGTTAATATCATGTACTACCCATTTGATTCACAGGACTGTATTATTGTGGTGAGTAGGAACTACGAGCACTTGCAGAAAATCATTGTATATAAACAAGAACTACCTTTATAAAAGATAGTCGGCGTAATTTTTAGTATATAAAAGCGACTGTTAATTAGATTTTTATAGAAATAATTAATATTATTCAGCCGGAAGGCGCAAAATGTCACATGGTGAGAAAAAAAATAACTTTGACCTCGATTCGAACCCATGTACCTTCCCGAGAAAAATTGTGAAACCTAATGCTCTCCTGACTGAGCTAACCGGCGACTTTCCAAATTTGTCCCCAATAGTAATTAAATATCTATCGCGCCATGTGTAGCAGGAAAACAAACTTAATCATTGTTGTTCTTATGCTTCCCGAATTATTGACCGTTATTTACTGGCCGAGAAAGTATAAATACTCCAGACTTAAAATTAACATTAATTTGGAGGTAACGACATATTATGTTGATAGAATGATATGAACTATTTACGTACTTAAATTACTAACCGATTCAAGAAACTGAAAACGTAAGAGTATTTAAGTGTCTATTCTAATTCGGTATTATCCAATTAGAAGGTACCTTACAGCGTAAATTTCTCATTTAAAAAAAAAAAAGATATATACATTTTACTTGTCATTTCATTGGCGATTGAAGAGTTCCAAACTTCCGATCAAACGGAAGCTTAATACGGCTGCGCCGAAAAATAACTGCATTGTAGAGTATTTATGTTTGTTTATAAATTGATAATGTACAATGTCAGCGTAACTGGAAGCTACCGGGTATATTTAACCTTGCTCAAGAGATGTCACATATGTCTGTAGGAAATGACCTTCAAAATGCCAGAAAGTGACATGTAAGAGATCCAGCAACACGCGGATATTTGATAGATTTCGAAATCAATAAGGAGAAATTCTTTGAGAGGTCATTATTCATTAAAGAGGCACTCCCTACATCTAGCAGATTTTATTCTCGAAACATAGATTATGTGTTCAATGAACGCAAAATGATAAATAAATACAATTTCAAAGAAGAACCTATGGCGAAAAATGCATCATTTTACCACAATTAATCAATATGGAGGCTTTCTGTAATAAATTAATTGTACAATTTCTTTTACGGATTGATGACAAATCAAAAGGCTAGATATTTCATGAAAGTACCTTCTTAAGTTCGTTTTGAATTGTTGATCAGTTGTTAACCTAGAAAAGATTTAGGGGTATAACATGTAAGAGTGTTTAATCAGGGTCACATTTTCAGATACGACCAATATGTCAAAATCAGAGTCGTGTCAAGGTTTTAATTTACTTATTGGAGAATCCTGCTGAACAAACATGGTGAAGTAGTCATGAATTTAATGAGATTTGGAGTTTCAACGTCAAATGATATTTAATAGGTGTTTAGAAACCTTATTACACATTCTTAATCCTGCCACTCAATAAAGATAATCAGCTTTATGTTTTATGAATGGAAGTCAGAGTTGAAAGGTCAATTGATTGGATCAAAAATTAGAACACTGATTTCCGACTGGTCTTTATGTAATTATGGCTTTGGCATTGACCGGGTGGTAGTAATGCGTGACTAATGAGTGATTATAAAATGACGGAATTTTATGGAACATAATTAGTGCAAAAAAACAGTTTGCCTTTTTGGCTTCTTATCTTGTTACGTGTCCATTTGTACATCAGATATTGCAATTTGACATGCCAATGTCTGCTTTTGACATAATGATTACATGGTACTGAAAATGATCTGTTGTAAATTTGAATTGTAAATGGTATCATTCGTCATTCGTTACATAGACATATAAGTGACTAACATTCCTTTTTGCTATTATTTGACATTTTATCTGTCCGAAAAATGGTATTAATATTGTGAATGCCACACCACTTTTCGCTAAGGTTTTACCTGACTGCAATACCCGGTCAGTTTTGTCAAAAGATTATGGATAGTTCGCTTTTATATGTAAAATGCAAGTCGCCAAAAGATAGTTGTGCGAGCTTGTAGACTACGTACGCGTTGCCAGTGTACATTGGGGCTTGAACCACTTTGCATCGTTGTTTCTTCATTAGGTGTCATAACGCAGTTACTTGTAATAAGACCGATAAGTAATTAATGAATTGTTTAATATACCAGTTGACTTATTTTAACCCAAAGTCTTACTTAACAAAATTTGAAATATAAAAAGTTTTATAAATGCTGGCAAGGAAGAAAAAAAAATTATTATCCATATAGCTTAACTTTTTTAAAATAGATACCAATCAAGTTGCCGTTGTAATTATGTACTGCATGTATCATATATTTGTTTTCTGAACAATTTAGTTCACAAAAGAAAATGTATTTCTTTCTTAGGCCAAATCGAATTTATTTTCTTTTAAATCTGGAATTCTCAGAAGGAAAATATGACATACTGCATTGAATGTGACCATATTGTGTGGAAAATTTGAGTTTAACAAAATAATTAATACATTTTATTTTGCATTTTCAAAAACGAAAGTAGGTTTTCCAGTTTTCAAATATCTTTGTAATTTTCCAGATATCTCACGGCTAGAGGCTGTAGATAGGTTGTATATGAATAAAAATGCCTATTTTTAATTATAGTTGAAAGAATTTCTCTTTCAACGATATCGGCAACGTATATTTCTGACTGTTTACGACATGCAATAAAGCGAAAGTAGGACAAAAAGACCACCCAGGTCAACCGAAGGAAATACAACTAGACCTATCACTAAATGTGATTAATACCCCTGAAAGACTGCTTTATAAACTGAGGAAGTTCGTAGTAACAGAATACCTTGCAAAAAAACTAAAATAGAGATATTGTTCTTGGCAATAATTCTGTAATTTGTCAGGAGTTATGGTTCTTGTACACTGCACTTCCTTTTATCGTGCTGGACAATTGTATGAAGTTGTATTGAATTCAAAAAAGTAGTTTTCGATTTATGCTCCAAACAAGGAAATGTGACAAAGGGCAATAACTCTGTAATTAGTAGAGATAGAGTAATGGTTCTTGTGCACTGCACTTCCTCTCAATGTACTTGACCATTGTATGAAGTTGTATTGAATTCTAACCAGAAGTTTTCAAGTTATGCTCCGGACAACGAAAAGTAACAAAGGGCAATAACTCTGTAATTAGTCAAGATAGCGTTATGGTTCCTGTGCACTGCACTTCCTCTTACTGTGTTTGACTATTGTATGAAGTTGTATTGAATTCCAACCAGTAGTTTTCAAGTTATGCTCCGGACAACGAAAAGTAACAAAGGGCAATAACTCTGTAATTAGTCAAGATAGCGTTATGGTTCCTGTGCACTGCACTTCCTCTTATTGTGTTTGACTATTGTATGAAGTTGTATTGAATTCCAACCAGTAGTTTTCAAGTTATGCTCCGGACAACGAAAAGTAACAAAGGGCAATTACTCTGTAATTACTCATGATAGCGTTATGGTTCTTGTACACTGCACTTCCTCTTATTGTGCTAGACCATTGTATGAAGTTGTATTGAATTCCAATCAGTAGTTCTCAAGTTATGCTCCGAACAACGAAAAGTAACAAAGGGCAATAACTCTGTCATTACTCAAAATAGACTTATGGTTCTTGTGGACTGCACTTCCTCTCATTGTGCTAGACCATTGTATGAAGTTGTATTGAATTCCAACTAGTAGTTTTTAAGTTATGCTTAGGACAAGGAAAACTAGCAAAGGGCAATAACTCTGTAATTAGTTAAGATAGAGTAATGGTTCTTGTGCACTGCACTTCCTCTCATTGTGCTTGACCATTGTATGAAGTTGTATTGAATTCCAACCAGTAGTTCTCAAGTTATGCTCCGAACAACGAAAAGTAACAAAGGGCAATAACTCTGTAATTAGTCAAGATAGCGTTATGGTTCCTGTACACTGCACTTCCTCTCAATGTGCTTGACCATTGTATGAAGTTGTATTGAATTCCAACTAGTAGTTTTCAAGTTATGCTCCGGACAAGGAAAATGCAACAGACCGCCTGACCGACCACCCGCCCGACCGACCGACCGACCGACCAAACACCGGGTGATTCCTATATACCTCCCATATTCGTTTCGGGGGTATAAAACATTCACTCGTTTTTCTGCAGCAGTATGATTTTTCTTTTAATCTAAATTTTCCAGGATCGTGTTTCCGGGCGCAATATTTTATAGATAATACTTATAGTTAGGTAATAAAGGCTTAAATCCGTGGTTGAAACGATCTTGCACTTCGTCGCAAGGCAAACGGAGATGGCTGTATCATATTTGCTAGATAGTGTTGTTTTCATGACACTGGTGTAAATTTAATTTTAGGTGTCTTCCTGGCTGTATCTTGAACAACAAATCGATTTGGAAATTGCGAATATATTCTTCGACCTTTACGAGGAAAATGGCGAGTGGGATATAGCTAGCTCGTCTAGCGAGGACAAAATAAGGTATACTGTGCTTTACAATGCATGGCAATTTCCGCAACACATTTGACAACTTGAAAGATGGCATGCTGTTTAAGTTCATATCTAATGTTTTATTTAGTCCATACTAGAACATGTATTTCATGGAAACAATTATGTACCAAAAACCTATTTCCACTTTCTTACTGTACAAACGTTGATTCATTCAAGCAAACTTTGAAATAATTTGCTGCTTTATCTTATTTATACATATTAAAGGGTTTTTTTTATTTGTTACAAAACACTTGCATATAGTAAAGCGCACTTCGAATCTGACTTACTTTTTTTTCGCGCAAAAGCAACAACAAAAGCAAAATACTTTATTGCTAAGCACTATTCCCGTAGCTTAGTTTGAATGAAAGCCAAAATGTTAACAAAGACAAAAATGATTGTTTCATTTATGTTTCAGATTGTTAGCTGAATATCAACTATCAGCTGTTCATTTCAATCTCAGTTTGAAGAGGAAATATTCATACTATCTTGTGAATATGATCTTACCAATTATTATTTTGACGCTCTTGGGACCACTTACATTTATGCTTCCAATACAGAGCGGAGAAAAGATTGGCTTCACGCTGACAATCCTCCTGTCCCTCTCAGTCGTCATGTCAACTGTATCTGATAGTGTCCCACCAACGTCTACGCATGTCTGCTTACTCAGTAAATATGTACATTCTTTGAGTTGTTGTTTTAGCAAGGCACACTGGGTCGTTAAGGTATTTTGTGAGAATGACGTAATACAACTGCTACATAAAAAAGTAGATTATGCACACAAGATAAGATTAAATCCATGGAAATGTCCAATGTATTGACACAATAGTACATGTACATGTATATAAAATAAATCTTCAATAGAGTCTTATCAATGTTTATCAAAATAGATTAACATTAAAATGATATTATTTTCAATTCAATAATGAATTATAAGTGACTAATCATTTAAACATAAGCACATTAATTTACATATAAATACAAGATAAAACCAATCGTTGCATTAAAACCTAGTTAAATTTGACAACTGTAAAAAATGAATGTAGATAAAAGGTGCTAGAGCACTAACTAACAAGAGCTGTCCCTCATAAGTGATGAATGCCCCCCGAGTCTGTGTCCTCTCCATGTGCTCAACATTTGTGCCATGTAATTCTAAAAACCCTTACATGCATGACAGAGTTACCATGCATACAGTTTTCCATTACCTTTAAACTCTAAGTGTGACCTTGACCTTGGGGTAGGGACGTGGGTCTTGCATGCGACACATCGTCTTGGTGTGCTGAACATTAGAGCCGAGTTGTTTTATATTCAATCAATACATGACAAAGTTACAACCAGTTACAGATGTTTTATGGGTTTGGAAGGGGTGATTTATTGTAGGTGTTTTAAAAGACAAAGTAGAAAGACGCATGATGAAAGCCCTTGTTTGATGACAGCTCTGATTATGTTAATTTTGTATTTCAGGTGTGTACGTCTTATTGACGTTCTGTATATGCTCCGCTGAAACAGTACTTACTGTTATTGTATGTACATTCCATGAGTATCACAATAAAGGATTACATATGAGCAAACCATTGCAAAAGTTGGCTCGAGGTCTTGCAAAGGTAACCCTGTATAGGTAAGCGTGTAATTTAAGGTTACCTAAACTCATACTCATATGACATCCGTAGGTTGTTTTATTTAAAGTTGTACTCAGATTAAAACAGTTCATTGTTAACCTTTTAATTAGTAAGCTTTTCTAGATCAAACTATGATCAAATTGAAAGTATTAATTTAATCATTTGATAAAATATTTATTTAGCAGCTTGATACATTTCTTTTAAACTAGGATGTTTTAAATTAATTATCAAATTTCTTGGCGTTAAACCCAGTGGAAAGAGGACCCCAATGGAAATGAGTCTTTGGACTTTTCTTGGCATTCCAAGCACTTCATGTTTTTTATCTTCGTTGGTTTGAACATACATGGACATATTTATAGCAATATTTTTTTTGATTTTAAGGATACATTATTGAACAATGTACATAGGCTAGTAATTTTACAGTTGAAATTGATAAAGTGGTAATCCCTGTGATGACATTTAATTTGTAATGCTATATTTAATGTTTTATTGATTATATTCTTTTTTCTTGTATGATTGTGACGTGTGCTAAATAAATTTATTATTATTATTTATCATTATATAACATTATTAGAGATCGAAAACATGTATCGTTTCAGAAAACACGGAGACAAAGATGATGGACACGAATCAAAATTGTCAGATGTCGCCGATGAAGAAATGAATAATCCTAAACAACTGCCGAATAATGAGCATAAACCTAAAGCATGGGAGGATAACCCAGACACAGAAATAAATATTGAGATTAATTTTACTTATGGTGAAATGGTGGATTTGATGGACAGATTTAATCTTTACACGTTTTCTTTCGTCACAGTTGTAATAACACTGGTATTTATGATTGCAATTGCTGCCGGGGGATCGGCTTAGATATATTTATACAGTTTAAGACTTCAAAGCATTATGCGTGGCTTAATTAAATTGTTCATTTAAGTAAGTTTGACTCTCATGAATTGTGTGAAGCTGAAAAAGAACAATACAGAATGGCTGATAAATCGACATGACAAGTTTTTAATTTTTGATTTGTGATACGTCATGGTATTACTAAATATACAATTCAATAAAACTTTGTTCCTGAAATTGTGTTGATCCCTCCGTCATCTGAAGGTAAAGCAAAACAAAGAATTACAATAGGCCCTACACCGCAACAATAGGCGCTACACCACAACAATACGCGCTACACCGCAACAATAGGCGATACACCGCAACGAAACTTTTAGTACTGTATACACCAATATCCATGTTTATGACGACAAATGTATTTTTGAAATTTCTCATCCTCTCATTCCAATCAACCACGTGACACCTGATACCCAATTCAAAGTTTCAAAATGACAACACCATAGTATATAGTTTGATATGCTAATTGATTCTGCCCATATATATTTGATTCTACGTTCTACGTCATTTTACATTACCCATACTATTTATTAATCAACAATAAAATGAGTCTGTATCAACCATCTGTTCTAGTAGTGCTCGTGTTATATACCTTTTCCCGTATTTATGTTACCATCGAGATGAAAAGTACGATATGTTTTTGCTAGAGCAACGTTGATTTACTTTACAATTTGGAATTATTTGTTTGACTTCGGATTGTAAAATTGCAAGAGTAAAGCACAACGGCCCTCGATTTTTGTTGTGTAAATGTGCTAGCCAATTGACAATTGCTATAATAATGTTTGCGTATATAAAGATACAAATATAAATCTTTGCTATCATGTAAGACTATGTGGTATGCTAGTTATGTAAACTGACCATGAGTGCTTTACATTAGGCCTACCACAGGCTGAATTGGGATGGAACAGACCTAACTAAATAAATGCTATTTTCAGAACAGCGGCATTGACAATCGCGTGTCCAAATCTACGAATGCACTTGAATAGTATTTATAGATGCAGATATCTGTTTTATACTCGTACATGAACAAGAAAATTGTATGGTACATGGAAAGAAGACAATTTCCGATTCAGAAAAGTTCTGAAATCGATAACTGCAAGGACAATGCCAACGTCCCAGACGCTTCTAGTTCAATAATATGTTTGCAATGTGTAAAAAAACGTCTTATCTTCCAATAGAATTATCATTCAGGCTTACATAATTTGTTAAATCCAGCAGAGTGCTAATCAATGCAGTATAGATAAAACACTTACAAAATGTGTTGTTTGATAGTTGGACTATGTCTGAATCGTGTACATGTACGTCGACGCGTCTTATTGTGTCCCGACTCGAGGCGTCTTGCAACTACCTGCTCACTACACAAAGCACAGTATCTCAGGTACAGTAAATAATCCTGCAGCAGAACATGGTACATGTGTACAGGGTCACATTTTCTTTCAGTAGAACAAAAATAATACGACCTTGTCTATTTTATGACTTACTGTTTTTGCAGAAATTTTCTTGTCCGGAACATGATTATCGTGACTTATAAATATACCCTTTTTAGAACATTTCTTAGTATATCAAGGTGGTTAATGCCTTAATTTATTTTGTAATTAACCAAACGAACATATCTGATTAAATGTATTTATCGCTTGGTACAGTAATTATCTTTGATTTTAATCCTCCTAAGCCTTACGAATGCATCAAGTTTTTCTTCCTGGGATTTCATCGTCTATTGTCGCGACACAGCTTTTAGAATGAACCACACAACATCCAAAACAGCTTATTCATACGCCGTTCAATACAGTTCACAAAGACTCGAGTAAATCACACTATCACAAACCTATGGTTTTCTGTCTAAAATACCATCATTATCGAGAAAAGACATATACAAATGTAGCCATTTATCATAGTAATTCAATAACTGATAGAGGCATGATAATGACAGATTATAAACGTATTACCACGCAGCCCTTGAACATTTTATTGTAATTATTATGTTCTAATAATTGTTACACAGAATACCCAAGAGTGTCTGTCAGTCATTTCACTAATTGCTGGGCTATCTTGATGAGACGCAAATTTTTAAAAGAGACAGAATATATGCCAACTTATAGCTAAACTATTTAATTGTGTAGGCTGAAAATAGAATAGCATAACATATATTGATTATGTGATTTTGCATGTACATTTTAAAAATAAATCCAAAGTACACATTTCTTATAACTATGTACATGTGTAGAGTTATAGTTTTAGTCTGTTTACATCATCTGACCTCGATGTCGGGACAGCTCTTTTTCCAGGTTGGATTTATCATTTTACATTCATATAAGAAGTCAGCTGACAAAATATGACTTTTACCACTGAATTACCAGGTACAGTGAACAAGAGGGCCATGATGGCCCTTTATCGCTCACCCGAGTACAACTGCTTTTCCATATTTGGGCTCTGTGACCTAGTTTTTGACCCCAGATGACCAATATTAAAAATTGAGCTAGAAATCATCGAAACAACCTTTCTGACAAATTTCCAGGATATTTGGGCTGAAAATGTAACCTCTAGAGTGTTAACAAGGTTTTTCCATATTTGGGCTCTGTGACCTAGTTTTTGACCCCAGATGACCCATATTCGAACTTGAGCTAGAAATCATCGAAACAACCTTTCCGACAAATTTCCAGGATATTTGGGCTGAAAATGTTACCTCTAGAGTGTTAACAAGGTTTTTCCATATTTGGGCTCTGTCACCTAGTTTTTGACCCAAGATGACCCATATTCGAACTTGAGCTAGAAATCATTGAAACAACCTTTCTGACAAATTTCAAGGATATCTGGGCTGAAAATGTAACATCTAGAGTGTTAACAAGGTTTTTCCATATTTGGGCTGTGTGACCTAGTTTTTGACCCAGATGACCCATATTCGAACTTGGGCTAGAAATCATCAAAACAACCTTTCTGACATATTTCCAAGATATTTGGGCTGAAAATGTTACCTCTAGAGTGTTAACAAGGTTTTTCCATATTTGGGCTGTGTGACCTAGTTTTTGATCGCAGATGACCCATATTAAAACTTGAGCTAGAAATCAACCAAACAACCTTTCTGACAAATTGCCAGGATATTTGGACTGAAACAGTAGCCTCTAGAGCCTTAACAAGATTTTTCTATTTTTGGGTCATGTGACCTAGTTTTTCATCCGAGATGACCCATATTCGAACTCGTCCGAGTAATTACTGGGACAAACATCCTGACCAAGTTTCGTGACAATTGAGGCAAAAATGTGACCACTAGAGTGTTAACGAACTAAGTGTGGACGAACGACGGACGACAGACGACAGACAACGGACATTCATCGATCCTAATAGCTCACCCTGAGCCTACAGCTCAGTTGAGCTAAAAAGGAAACGGACTCAGTACCCTGCCAAGAAGTCAGTATATATACCAGAACACTGACAAGAAGTCAGTATGTATGCCAGAACACTGCCAATAAGTCAGTATGTATGCCAGAACACTGACAAGATGTCAGTATGTATACCAGAACACTGTCAATAAGTCAGTATGTATGCCAGAACACTGCCAATAAGTCAGTATGTATGCCAGAACAGAACACTGCCAATAAGTCAGTATGTTAGAAATTTCTAAGACAAAATAATAGATGCAAAGGAATGCAAATCGGAAAATATTTGTAAGATATTAGTATCCAAAGATACCATTCTGTTTCCTTTACAGATATGTGACATCATTTTTATGAGATGTAGAGGAAGCTAATTTTCAAAAAAGTTAACATAGGTAGGCCTAGTATTTGAACAATGTTCAATGATATTTTAGCAACCTCATGACATTAATCCATCGTAAATTTTACTGGACTGCGAACGGCCATAGTGATCATATTCATTTACATATGTCATGTTTGTCAGAAGCTCAAACATTGGTCATGCCCATAATATCTTGTGTAATCGCTACAGATTAAACCGCCCACGTCATAGAGTTCCAGGAATGACGAAGAGCCACTCGCGTGACTGAATTCTCCTGGGTATATAAACCGAGGAATCAATACTTGTGTTTTTCTTCTTCTATAGCTCACCTAAGATGTGACATCTCTAACCAATGTGTGTTTATCTCATTAGATCTATATTAAAAGTCATTGCAAATGCTTTAAAGTATATAAAATCGATGTAATTATGTATATTTAAATACAAAAGTTTCAATTTAAATTTCAGAGTTTATTTATGCAGTGATTTAGATAGGAATTTAAAGTTGATAAAATCAACGTGGACACCATGTGGTCCAAATAGATCTAAAACACTTAAGTCATTTATTGATATAATCACCCTTATTCCTGGAGTTGATGTTTAATTTTGTTTCCCTATTTCATAAATTTATTTATTTTTGTTGATGATGATGATGATGATGGTGAAGATGAGAATAATGAGTATGATATAGTGCTGTTATTTTTACATTTGCACCCTGAATCTGTGATTTGATTTTTAATTTTGTTTCCCTGTTAGTGTTTGGCTAGACCTCTTTAATGATTGAATTTCAAACAAACAGTTCAGACTAAAGACATCTACGTACCAAACTATTGACTAGAATTCTGCCGACCCTGAATTATAGTGGGTTCGTTTAAACATGCTTCTGCCAGACACTGTATCAAGAATCCAATGCCTGAAGTAGACAGGCTTATTAAAGCTATTAATCAGCTATATGTCTTTGAAAGTTGTTAGTGTACCTATTTGGCCTCCAAAAGTTGATACTATATTACTGTGAATACATCGCTTATCTATCTTGATAATATTCTCATTTTGTCGAAATTCCGCTTGCGGTTAAAGGCTATGTGAATGAAATTAATAGTTTTGCTCATGAAACTTCGTAATAAGATGTGTCGATTAAAGTGTTAAGTGACATGATTCAAGACAGCCAATAACGCAAGGCTAATTAAGGTTTTACCAGCTTGTTTTTATTGGTCTCTTTCACATTACCAAAAAAGGAAAGGTCACAGAATACGGTGTTATACCATGACAACATTACCTGTTGTTGAGAACTATATTAGAATTTTTATCAGATAGTCCAAAGCTGATGAAAGGAGAAATAGCTGTTCAGTTTTCGATTTATGATTCTTGTGATGAAAAAATTAAGTCTTACATAAACAAATGGTCCTCTGTCCTGCCATTTCGATGACTCTACGCTGACCAGTTTTCAGTTTAACGCTGTTCTCTAAGAAGCGCTTAAATTTGCCGGTCTTGAAGTCTTTAAATACATTCGGTGCAACCAAAATGTCCTATTAATGATATTAAATATTTTACAAGGATCTGCCAATTGCCTTATAAAGTGTTGGACCGACGTTCCGCTTTTCAGCTTTAAACGGCTGCATTTTTTGACTTCGTTGCCGTGCCTGAAAACGCAATTTTCCAAATCGCAATTAATTGTATTTATTTTA
>JAFMSR010003697.1:0-12581 GCA_022818135.1 Saxidomus purpurata | reverse complement strand
GCGTGCAAATTTATTTTCAGTGTCATTGGCTACACACATACATTATTATGATAATAATTAGTGTAACAGTTCTATGACATATCAACTCACTGGCTGCGCGCAAGTTGGTCACGGAATTTACTTGATGTATGTAATAACATGTATAACCTAGCACTAACAAAGTTCTATGCTCCTGCGTTTATGAATAAATTATGCAAATGAACCGCCATATTAGAATTACGGTAAGCGCGCTATGGTGCGCTGGAAATCGACACATGTCCGTTTACAAAGCTCGCCACGTTTAACAGTTTTCTTCCATGTAAGAAAACTTGATGGTTTTTGATTGCATATTGAATGATAAATAAAACAAAAGAAATATGATAAAAATTGGCCGATGATTGATAGTTTACGAGCGTTATAAAGTTCAGGAATTCATCGGAACGACCGAGATTCTGTCGCCGGATAGCGGCTGAAAATAGCCTTTTAAACCAACTTTGAAATTTTTTTGAACATGCAGACAATTTTTTCCCAATAGATATTTGAATATACTTTACGAAACTACCAAGTTTGTAATGTGTCCACTTCTTATTAAAAGTGTCTGGGAAGTTAAATTCGTTTGTTTACATAAATTTGTACCGCCATTCCGAAACAAACGTCTGTATCGGTGATAAACGAAGTTATACGCTCTATTAAGCAAAGCCTCGGTAGCGCAGTGTCGTATTCCCGCTTGACACGCGGGAGATCTGAGATCGAAACTCCGCCGGAGTAGGAAAAATTTATTATTTACTCTGAACATATTCATTTATACTCACACTTCAGTATAGTGAGAACGGGATTAAAAACGTTATACCGATTCAAAAACGTAACGAATTAATTTGAATATATGGGTTGGGATAAAGGCCCGCGCATGCTCTGTGTGTGCGTGATGTTTACATCCGGTCGTAGCATACGAATAGAGAGCAAACTGGCCTAGTTTGGATAATGTGACAGTGACGTAACAGATATATGTGTACACAAAAGTTTACAAGAATTGCGTAAACAGGTAGAGCATGTATATAGAAAGGGATTATAATCTTTAAAATACATGCACATACGATAGAGCGGTGTGTTGGCGCAGTGGGTAGGGCGTCGGGTATCTACAAATAAATACTTAAGGACTGGTTCGATCCTCATTGAAGCCTAATATTTTTTTCCATTGAATTATTTCAGTATTACTTCAGGTAAAATTTAATTGTGTAAATACATGTTTTTTTCATTCTTTTTGGACAAACAATAAACAGTAAATGAAAGTTAAATGCTTAAAATTTTGAAAGATTCTATAACAATTTCAAGCACGAGCGTTTCGTGCTTACTGGCATCTCGTGTAAAGGAATGTGTACATTGAATTAGTATTACCAAAACCTCGACGATTTGTCCAAAACAATTCTTCAACAAGTCATGAAAGTATATACATTGTTCCTATGAACTGTTGCTGTTTGATGAGTTGTCAAATAAAGGCAATATTTGATCTTTATTTGATTGTTTAATTTGTTCTAAGTACAATGAGAGAAAAAACATGAATTAAAATGATTATAGAAGTAAACATATCAATGAAACAAAAAAAGTAGAAATAAATTAAAACTATCTTACTGAAAAAATTGAATGTACGTGTTCCTATATGAACTCCAGTTCGACAGAACAAAAATAATCACGAACCGGAGTCGTTACCTACTGCACTATAGTGACAGCGACTGTATATAATGTACGATAAAATATATATTGACATTAATTACACCTCGTGCTCTCTCTTGTAATAAGATAACGTGATCACCCGATAAAAGTAGACTCTTCTGTTGCGTCATTGTAAAATTATCCTAATCGGACAGTATATACGAGTACAAATAAACCCGTGAAAGAATAACTATCTCATTCCTATGGAACGCCAAATCTACATATACTCAAATATTTGAAGAGGTCTTTAAATATTTGGAGAGCTCTTCAAATAATATTAGAGGTCTCAATTTCAATTAGAGATATCTCCAAATAATTATAGCGCGCAAAAATTGTAATAGAGAGGTCTTTAAATAATTGGAGAGCTCTCTAATTCAATTATTGATATCAAAAATTGATTTAAAGCGCGCAATAAATGAATTGAAGACCTCTCCAATTCAATTGAAGATATCAAAAATTAAGGTGTATTTCAGCTGTTTTTAAGAGCTCTGTAATTGAATTGAAGAGGTCTCTAATTGATTTGAAGACCTCTGTAATTGTTTTATAGCGCGCTACAAATTAATTTATAGAGGTCTTGAATTCAATTAGAGACCTCTCTAAATCAATTTGAGCGCGGTGAAATTCAATTTTAGATATCTTGAAATCGATGTTAATACATGCCAAATCTACATATACTAAAGTATTTAAAGAGATCTTTAAATATTTGGAGAGCTCTGAAAAATATTTGGAGAGGTCTACAAATTAATTAAAGACATCAAAAATTCGCTTGTAGCGCGGTTTAAATCCATTGATTTAGAGACATCTATAATTCAATTGAAGAGGTCTCCAATTGAATTAGAGACCTCTATAATTGTTTTACAGCACGCAAGAAATGAATTAATGATATCAAAAATTGATTTTGAGAGGTCTCTTATTCATTTTTACCGCGCTTCAATATAATCCATGTACAACCTTGAAATAGAGAGCTCTCAAATAAAACAATTGAAGCGCGGTACAATTCAATTATAGACCTCTCAAAATCAATTTTTGATATCATTAATTCATTTTTTTGCGCGCTATAAAACAATTATAGAGGTCTACAATTTAAATGGAGACATCTTCAATTGAATTATAGATGTCTCCAAATTAATGGATTTAAACCGCGCTACACACGAATTTTTGATATCAAAAATTGATTTACAGACCTCTCCAAATATTTTACAGAGCTCTCCAAATATTTGAAGACCTCTTCAAATAATTGAGTATATGTAAATTTGGTATGAATTCAAGACATCTAAAATTGAATTTCACCGCGCTCAAATTGATTTAGAGAGGTCTCTAATTGAATTCAAGACCTCTATAAATTAATTTGTAGCGCGCTATAAAACAATTACAGAGGTCTTCAAATCAATTAGAGACCTCTTCAATTCAATTACAGAGCTCTTAAAAACAGCTGAAATACACCTTAATTTTTGATATCTTCAATTGAATTGGAGAGGTCTTCAATTCATTTATTGCGCGCTTTAAATCAATTTTTGATATCAATAATTGAATTAGAGAGCTCTCCAATTATTTAAAGACCTCTTCAAATATTTGAGTATATGTAGATTTGGCGTTCCATACATTCCGGGGAGCTGCATATGAAGGTATCGGGAAAATTTCTGTGTCACTCTTTTTGTATTCTAAGGGATTCTGTTCACACCATGCTCGTAAAATACATGTACAGATCTATTTAAATACAAATGTATGTCCATTTTCATTCACACCGTAAGGATGGGATTGTTATAGATCTATTATCGTTTTAATGTTTGAAGTTTGATTCTAAATTTTCAAGATGTGCGATCGTAATCTATTCAGTCACGGAAAGTAACTATATTTCCGTTTCAACTTTGTTACGAATTTTGTAAAACTTAACAGCATTGAGATGTATTTATTTAATTACACAAATGCACCTGTGAATGTGAATACTTCTTTTAAACTAAAGGTCGGGTAGTACACGAGTTGTATTTATCGATCGATACCTGGCTACTGAGGTATTAGACAGTACACCCCTATTTTGAGCGGTTATTTATAATAGAATCTTCCACTTAAAAGTTGTATCGGATTTTAGCTAGTGTAATACAGCCGTGGCCGTTAATCTGCAGCAGTTCATATTAGTTTAACTACGCATATACACCTTCCTTTCTATAAAAAAACCGATACATCTGTCGATACATAAAGTGGGAGAATCCATTATAGAATTACCGCTTAAAATAGGGGTGTCGTTAGTATTCACGTCGTTAGTACATGCGCTTAAATTTAAACCTTTCTTTACGAAGTAAATGTGGCAGATCTTATGTACAAGGTAAAAAGATTTCGGCGGATTTAAGATCACTAGTGATTGACAATTTAGTCAACATCTTTGCTTGATGAAAATGACTTTGTTCCTTTCTTGCACAATACTTTCCAGTTTTTACAATTGATCACCAACGAAATGTTGCCCAAGACTGCTCAATCTGGTTCACAGGTTATAGACGGCAATTATGAAAAGTGCAAAGTTGTATTTTGATTATTAAAAAATGTTTGTACAATTGTTTTAGACTATTAATTTTCTTTATTTCCAAACAAGTTTCTTTGAAGGAATTGACTAGAGTTGGAAAGTGTCTTTAACCTCTAATGTCAATGCTTACGAATGTGTTTTTGAAACTTTAAAGTTTAATGGGTTTACAATACGATAATAAAAGTTAAAAAAATATTTCCCAGTTTGTAATCGTGCTTATTAGTCCACTACACTCGGGAGAGGTATTATGCGGTACGACCCGTGAACGTCATTACCAACTTAAGTTCCTTCGCTTTTAAGCTCGTTTATCAAAGAAAAGGGGAGCTATCCTACTTGCGTTTGTGTCGCACCCTTGTTAGGTTTTTTGTACCACCCTACTCATTACAAAACAATGGAGGTATTGCTATGAAATTTGCCATACTTGCTTACCATCATAAGTTCATAACATCCATCAACAGACGAGAGAAACATAACCCTGTCAAGTTTTTTGTCAAAATTTGGGCCGTTTTACGTATTGGGCCAAGTTTTGCGTACTACCCCAATTTATTTCAAAACCATAACAGATATTGCTTTAAAACTTGCCATACTTATATTAACCATCACTTCCATCCAAAGACAAGAGTGTAAGCCCTTTTTTACTTTGAAAGTACATTGAATAGGGTTAAAATCCATTTATTAACTTAACCCTTTGAAATATTGCTAACATTACCACCATCTGTAGGCAAGAGATACACTAAGTCGTGAGGTTCGTGACACTTCAGTTTATCCCGAAAGGTCAGAAAAGGAAAACCTCTCGGTTGTGCCGTAAAACCAATCTACATAACCAAAGTTTGAACCCGTAGACTCGAGGTTTCTTACGAGGTCGCACGAAGGTTTCTGAATTCCAAAATAAGAAAATGGAAAACACCATTATATTACCGTGTGATATATGTATTTGTAATTATAACAGTCCGTTGCAAAAATCCAAAGCAATCTTCAGTCGCTACAATCTGCCGAGATGTTCTCTATATGGGAGAAAATGCAATATGCATGTGCAGTATTCTTGCGTTGATTCAGAGACAGGGGTCATTTCTTTGTGAATGATTCAATGATATCTCTGGCTGATAATCTAAATCACTACCGCAAGTTCATGAGTATAGGTTGTATGATTATACATGCATTATGTTTTCGGAACTTTACGCTAGATCTTTTATCTAATGAAGTCATTTTTTAAAAAATAAAACCGAAAAGCACAGTTTCGGGTACATATTATCAAGCCGTGTTTGAAGTGTCTTCATGCGTATGACACTAATTGTACATGTATGTACAATTCAATACTTCAAGATATAACGAATAGTATTAGCTGCTAAATTTTCATTAAAACTGCAGTACACCATCCTACCTAATTGATGATCATTGTGATAATTTTTCCATAAAAATGCCCTTTTCACATCGTCCTGTCCATGTTTTGTCAAAATGAGAAGAAATTGTCTAATTGATAATTGCAGTCGTTTTGTCGTTCTCGGCTTCTGACAAATATACCTGCCTACCGAAATCTTCTCTTGTTGAAAAGTGAAAATTATCTTCTGTGAAATCAATATTCCCATGCAGTCTACATGTAATGCCAGTACAACAGCGAACACGAAACTTTTCGATTATGCATGGTGGTTTTACTTTCAAAGCCTATGGTTTTCCTATTCTTTTATTTTCGGGAAAGAGTTTGGGTAATGAGTCTCGGAAAAAAGTTCAAATCAACAAAATTTGGACATGAAAGTGAAACGACAGACATGGCAGACGGGTAATATCTCATATCCATTTTGTTTATTTCATTAATACGTACATGTATTATACATGATGAAATTATGTAAATTTGTGAATGTTCATTGACCAAACTTGATAGCATTACAGCGAGACCATGGTATCACGCTTTAACATACTATATATTTTTACTTTACGTTTTGATGTAAAGACACACAATCAATAATAAAAAAATATATACTGACGAATTTCATTACAATAAAACGACGAGAAAACGACTATGTGTGATTAAAAACTGAATGTTTTTGACACGGACATGTTGTTTCCAACTAGACCGTAACAATGTACATGTCGTCAATGTGACCGCTATATTTACTATCGCGTGCAAATTTATTTCCAGTGTTGTTGGCTACCCACATCCATTATTATGATAATCATTAGTATACAGTTGTATGACACATTAACTCACTTGCTGCGTGCAAGTTGTTGAAATCACAACAAATTCACGGAATTACTGTATGTATGTAATAACTTGTATATACGATTACAAATAAAACCGTGAAACAGAAGAATAACTTTTGTACTCATTCGATCACATTCCGGCGAGCAAGATATGAAGATGTCGGGAAAATGTCTGTGTCACTCTTTTTGTCACACCATGCCCGTAAAAATACATTTACAGATCTATTTAAATGTGTGCATTTTAAATTGATACCGTAAGGATGGGATTGTAATACATATATTATCGTTTGAAGTTAAATTCCAAATTTTCGAGATGTGCGGTCGTATTCTATTCAGTCATGGAAAGTAGGCTACCTTTATTTCCGTTTCAACTTTGTTTCGAATTGTGTTAAAACTAAACAGCATTGAGATGTATTTATTTCATATAAATACTGCAGATTTCATAATACCGTGCCGTTTCCGTGTTTGCATCACACACGGGTAGTAAATGACGTCGATGTCACATTCTGTAGTTAGCTCCGCCCAAATCGATACCTTTATCTATCGTACACGTACTACTCTTTATCCAAGTTTACACATTGCGACATTATTTGATTTTTTTATGAATCTAGTGCTTCTTATACTAGCTATAGAGGATAAAATCGGTAAATTTGAAACTTCGAAAGTTTATTTCTTAAAACAGCTGTACTGAAACTATAACATAAAAAAGCTCTATTCAATTCTTACAAACGAAACTGAACTGTACTGAGTGTTCTATAATCAACACGAAACAACGACTTTATACTTTTATGTTATATAGTCTAAATCTATGTAATAAAATTTTGATCGGCTTAGTCTCTGAAACGTTTGCTGTGCTTAGAAGACACGGTTGTATAGAATCTGACCGTTTTACAAACATGATTCCGAGAACATTCAGTCTTGCAGGGCGTTTAGAAATTGTTTTTAAGACATCTTATATTCGTGAATCACTGTTGAGCCTGCAGAGAATATAGCACCCCTAATCATCGTTTCTATATATTTGTTCATACGGGGAATCCTTTCTGAAGCGACATCATCAGCATCATCATCAAAGAAAATATTGTATTTTACGAGAAAACCGAAATTCACTTTCGTAAAATTTATAAAAAAAAATGTCTAGATCAATGACTGACCACAGAAATTACCAATTAACGGTAAATTATATACATTGTACAGTATAGCAAACTTCCGTTTACCATCTCAGATACAGGTAAATGTATCGCTGTACAAACTTGCGAAAAGTCAAATCGTTTGTCGATAAAAAAAGCACAAATTGAAACAGTTGTACATGTAAGCGTCACCAATGAAGTGAACGAAACTACAATGTACTTATAAAACAAAGAGTAAATTTCATTTGTACTGGCGATATGTCAACTTGTTGGCAATGTGATGTATAGGTCCTGCATTTATTATTTTCAGTTTTCACTTTTATGATGTCACTTTTTAAATTCATTGATGATGATAACAAAGATGCAAAAAATAAACATCAAAATTCAAAAACAAGCATGATAAGGGGATAAATGTTTGGACTACCGGTATAGGTAAACGTTTTACTTTTTTTTGCAAGCTGCATTTACTACCGGTTCCAGTGACGGTTTCTCCAGTTTTATGCAACGACTTTGATGACTTGTGCGCTAGATATCTTCAGCAGGGATTGTAGAAATAATCTAAAGGTGAAAAGTGTACATGATAGATATAAATCCTGTCTTCAGATAACTAAACAAAATTTAACGGTCTTTGCTACATTTCTTGCTACATAGATTATCATTTCAGTGACAGAATCATTTTAGCAGTCTTGTAAGCCAAATATGCACGTGCAAAGCATGCGCGGTTATAACAAGCTTGCTGGGAGTATAGTCGTATTTTATCATGCTTTAAGCGAGTATTGCGAATTTATAGACAAACTAGTATGAAAGAGCGAAATTGCATGCATATTAACAATATTTTTTTATTCTTTCTACTTCTGCGACACTACATGTATGTAGGTGAAATGACACTTGTACCGGATTTACACGTACATGTTGTATGCGTATATCCCTTTGTTTGATCACACAGAAAGACCAGTATCTGTTAGATCTCCATGTACGTAAACACCGACTAAACACTATCGAATGCCGTAAATAATATGACCGATTTATATTTTTTCTCAGTTGTGTCATGGACCTGTGTACGCACAGACACATACTTCTAAGTACTGTGTAAAATGTAGCTCCGCCCACAGGCGCTTTAGTCATTCATTACCTGTATTCAATCGATACGCAACAAACACTGAAACGGCGCGCTATTATGAAATCTGCAGTACTTTGGATCAATAAATGCACTAAGGTGTAGATTTATTTAATAAAATACTTTTTTTTAAATAATGCAACTCACAATGATAAAGGCCGGGAAGTACACTACTGACGTTGTATTTATCGATCGATACCTGGCTACTGAGACATATAGTACACCCCTATTGTGAGTCGTTACTGATAATAGAATCTTCCATTTAAAGTTGTATCGGATTTTAGCTAGTGTATAACGTCTCTATATGAAACTATACTATCGGGAAATGCTGCACACAAATTACCACGGCTGTACGTCTGTATGAAACTATACTATCGGGAAATGCTGTACAATTATCGCCACGGCTGTATGGACGGACCTTTATAAAATTTGCTTCAAATCAAAGTCAATTCACATAAATTGTGCAATTTTTTAAAACACATTTATTATGTAGTACTTGCTTGAATCATTGAATTAATACTCAAATGAAAATGAGTTAAGTAAACTAAAGTGTTTTTAATATTCAGAAAAGTCCATTGCAGAAGAATATAGTACCCAGTACAATTAAAAAAGGGTAATGTTGACTCACCTATATTCACACATTTTATGTGCTGCCACTGGTCACAAAGATCACAAGAGACTGCAAGATGGTGCTTATAGACCGGTCTTGGACATTCTATACATGGAGCTGAATTAGCAGGCATTTTTACTTTTCAGTTTAACCAGGGATCGTTAATATAATAAATCCTGGTTTAACTAAGAAAGTTGTGCCCTTTCAGTCTCATTCAACCATAATATGTAAAGCTTATTAGCGTGACTCAATCTCCTCATTCTACTCAAACTTCTTAGTCTTATCATTTTACACAAGGTGCACACAATAGCACTTTGAGATAATTGATTAATTAGAAAAGAAGCAGCATTACGTGATAATTGGCTAATTAAGTATACACCTTAATGTCTGATCAGAGTCAATGTGTGGAAAACTTGTGAAAAACTTAATAAATTTATTTAACTTCATAGTTACAGTCTGCGTTACACATTCCTGTTTAATAAGTAAAAAATTATGTAACAGTTTATTAATTTTTGCCATATAATGGTATTTTCATTAATATGAAGATGTATACCTATTAATAAAAATAGTTCTTTATTTTTTACATCTTATTTCTTATCATGCTTATTCACACACAATCAATCCAAACTCAAATCTGCAACTTATAATAATCAAAATATATCATCAAAATATTCATAATAATAATAGGATTATTATCTAAATTAACATACATCTCTTAATACTCAATATCTAAGGTAAATGCACTTCCATATATATAAGTTTATTTGGAGGAAAAATGTCTTGGGGGAGAAATGACTAGGGGAGAAACGACTAGGGGAGAAATGACTAGGGTGTGAAACATCTGTAAACCGTTTTAACCAGGGCCTTCACATAATCCTCATAGTGAAGGAGGGTAGTATTAAAGGTCTATTACCAACACCAAATCGAATTTTCTTTTAAATCTGGAATTGTAACAGGGAAATACAGTTTGAAACTGGCTTCTTAAACTTTACAATAGCCGTGGGGTATTTCCCTGTTTGAAATACTGCTGCAGAATAACGAGTGAATGTTTGTGTATTTCCTTAGATTGACCTGGGTGGTCTTTTTGTCCTACTTTTGCTTTACTGAATGTTGTAAACAGTCAGAGATATGCTTTGCACATCATTGGAAGTAAAGTTCTTCAATTATAATTCAAAATAGGCATGCTTATTTATGTACAACTTATTTACAGCCCCTCTCTGGGAGACTTCTGGAAAAATATATAGATATTTGAAAACTGGAAAACCTACTTTCGTTTTTGAAAAGGCAAAATATAATTTATTAATTATTTTGTTAAACTCGAATTTTCAATACAATATGCTCACATTCAATGCAGTATGTCATATTTTCCTTCTTACATCTCCGCATAAGGACAAACGAGAACCACTTCTATAAATGAAATTCCTGTTACATTTACTTGAAAATTAGATTATTAAACTTTTTTATGAAAAACTGAAACACCGCTTTTACATCTTTCATGAATGAAAGTCACATTGAAATAGCATCTTCACAGTGTTTGCGGGAGGTAACTTCAATGGCAAAATTTAGGTGCGGAGCACGCAAATGTAAATTACGTTTGATGAAAAAAGTTCTCTCTTTTTCTTCAAATGTTGTTTCAAATAAGTCATGTTAGAATCGAAATAATAAATATCCAAGTTTGGTTTATGGTAGAATAACTGTTTCAAATAATTCGAAAGCTGACTTTTTCTGTTACCCTACGTACTACAAATATTCACTGGGGAATGTTCTATCGCTTACATTTATCATAGATGCGCAACACCATTATTGACCTATACCCGTGAGTACTGTAGGGACAGGAAAATCTAGACTAAAATGCCACTAGTAAATTTCAATGGCTTAGTATATCATGCCAAAATTTAGGGTCAGGGGAATATGCAAGGGAAGTCAAGCTCCATCTCATATTGGCCTCCAGCGACTTCTGAAGGGAATCAATTAATTTTTTCTCAGCAACGGGGATTATGTAAGTTTCTTCATGTCTGGTCAGAGGAGCTCAATCCCAATAGGACCCCCGGGTTGTCTTTATTATAAACGTTTGGTAGTCTTAAGGTGAGTATATGTGCCAAATGAAAGTGCTACTACCACGAATGACAAATTCGACCCTATTCCAGAAATTTGTCAAACTTACAATGTTAGAGTAACTTCTCTTGGCAGCAGAATGGTGTTTGTTTATTCCATTCAGAGTTTCAGAAAACCTAAGGGTCATAACTTTTATAAATATTTTCCACATGCTTACACTCCTGGACTGCATTTCCCTTTAGTAGTGAACGTTTCTGCCTGTTGATGTTTTATTAATATACTGAACGTTTCTGCCAATGTTTTATTGAAATACTCCGAGGCGTATCTTCGATATGAAAGAACTGAGGGATGTTATACTATATCCCTCCTCATGTGAATTATTATTCAAAATAAGGGTTATAACTCTGGATCTACTAATCTGATTTGGCTTATAATCGAACATTGCCAAGGTTTTGGTTTCAGGAGTTGGTTCTAAAACAAATGAAGTGCTGGCTATGTATACAAACTTGTTTCATGTAATAAAGCTCATCAGGGAAAAATAGAATATGTTTCATGTATATGCGCAATTAAAAAAATTTATGTACCATAACATATTACTTTTGACAGAACGGCCAAATCAAACTTAGCCAGAATCTATTCACCACAACTATTGTGACAAAGTTTGATTTAGATTTGTCTTAGAAATGTGGATGTTAGAATGTTCCCAAGCCAACTGTGGATAATGTTTGCCAGAAAATTAACACACAAATACCATAAATTGATACCATGTGCTCTTTGTGTTCAGGTTAATTTACATAGTTCAAGAAAGACTTCCATGCAATAAATAAAAACACATGAGTAGCATCTTAAACTTTTATTTTTTAACAAACAAACAAAATGAACACAACTAGAACTATGAAAAAGGAAACAAAATTAACAATATTTACAGGTTCTGTCCACACTTTAGTACATAAACACTACAAAACTTAACTGTTGCAAAACTATCATATATGCATACTTCTTAAATCAAACTAAGTTAACACTACAGGTGATGAATACTCCTAAATACTGCCTTGACAGTTATTCTACTCTTTCACACAGTAAAGGAATATCAGCTCTATGTGGGTGTTGGCTGCTCAGTTGCTTATATCAGAGAATACAATTTATGTAAGAAGTTTTATTTAATTCTGGTCAAAACATTATCTGAGCATAACATACAGACAATAAGTACACTAATCTTCGTTACACCCCTATGAAGTCTCATTGAACTTTAGCCAGGATAGTTTT
>JAFMSR010003696.1:0-12593 GCA_022818135.1 Saxidomus purpurata | reverse complement strand
AAATGCATGCGCATGATATGTACATATGACAATGATGATAATACATAACCAAGTTCACAAACGTTGGACAATACAAGTGTTGAAATAATGTATACTATATATTCCTGTTTTATATGTCAACGGTCATAATACTTAAAACTTTCCTAACTCGTGCAGTGTAAGAAAGGTGTGTCATTTTGGCCTGTATAAACTTTAATTGTTTGAATGCTGACAATTCTTTTTGAAACAAGTGAAGACATCAATGCAAAACAACGTACCCAACCAATTGACTGGATCCAACGAGAACATAATCCAAGTTTCATAAAGATATATCAAGAAGATTAGTATAAATTGTTACAAGATTGTTGACATGGATCACCTCATCAACCTTTACCTTTTGAATAACGATGAGATAAACATTTGACACAAGTTTGACGATAATCCTTCAAAGGCAGAAAGAGATAAAAACTGTCAAACAGTTTTGCATCAGTTTGATCCCGACCAGAACATTTGTCACCGGACCCTGCATCACATATTGATCACCAATTGTGACCTTGGTCGCAAAGGTAGCTCTCCGAGGCATGAAGCATGACACGCCTTCCTAGTATGACCCTTTGCTGAAGGCATTGATGTCATCAATTATAAGGATGAAGAAGTTACAGCCGGGACAAAGAATAAGTACATTGCCCTAGATTGCAGGTTGTCAACTAAAATGTAACATAGACTTTCCAGCTATCTCCCTGGGTGCGATAAATGACACATCCTAAAGATAATGGCAACACTATCATGACCTAACATAACTATTTCAACAGCATATATAATAGCCCAACAGTATAAATCAAAATGTTATTCGCAATTACTTTAAAATAATTTAAGATCTGCCCTTGCATATAGAATTTATAGCCGAGACACGAAGTGCGGGCGTAGACTGACAGAGCCAAGCAAACTAAAGTTTGTCTAATCATTTGAAATGTAATCACTTGATTAATCCGACAAATGATACCTCTTTTATAAAAGTCCAAATTCTTCACTTAGGTTGTGAAGTATGTTGTCATCTTTACACATGCAATTATTATTAAAGGTGTTTTCAATGCCAAGAGAGATGACCATGACAAGTTAGTTTCTGTTACCTGTAATAAGAACATGCACATATCTTGGAGAAACTCTATCTATTAATATAACGGATTTCATTATTACAAAGAGAACTCTTCATCGCAGGAGGAATTAAAAAAATCCCATAAGAATTAATTTCGTGTTAAATATCTTGATGCTTCTGTTTGACTTGTCATCGCTACATTTCTTAACTAATGATTAAATCAAGTATTTAAATAAATATATGAGTCAATTACTGAAAGCAATGCAGATGAGCAAAGCAATTCTTTCTTTTGTCATTTAATAAACTTAACTGACCATTCAGCAAATCTGTTTTCTAACGGTCGATTGTATAATTACGCCTTCAAATCCCTTGAAAGCTGGAACAGGATGTAACATCTACCCAAACCAATGTTTTGACATTTTTCCCAATTTCTATATATAATATAATGCGATTCTATCAGTGTCCATAATGACTCAAGTTTTCCATTGCGTGCGTTAGAGATTCACCTAGCAGGGATTACTTTTATTTACACTGTCCTGTGACTTTGGAACATTGTGGGGGTAAGAGTGAGGTTGGGTGCGCACCATAAACCGGTTTAAGCTCCCCAGTGGTGTTTTCGCCACTGACCGTTCCAAGGCGGTGCCCCATTGTGTTCCTTTAATTGTTCGTTTCGTCCTCGTGTGTTTGCTTTGTATGCTAGTGTGTGTTGGTAGTGTATGTGTGTGTGTGTACATGATTGTGTGTGTATGTGTTGTGTGTGTGTGTGTGTGTGTGTGTGTGTGTGTGTGTTTTGTGTGTGTGTGTGTGTGTGTTGGTGGTGTGCACTTCTGGGTGCTATGGGGCTCGTTTTGGGGAGGCTGCGTTTTTGGTATGTGGCATTCCCTGTTTGATATTATTTTTGTTTTTCTGAATACCCAGGGATTGGAACAGACCGCGCCATTTGTACCTGCACCATATTTATTACTTGAAAATTCAAATGAAATCGTTAATCTCTTTTACAGTTGTATGCCGTTTTATTACTTGATGGACCTGAAAACAATAAAACACTGACATATTTCGTTTTGTTTTTTATGGAGGCGAAGTATGGGGTTCCAGCAAAAAAATATGAGCATGTTATATTTATGACAATGATCATAATACATAACCATATTTAAAAACGTTGGAGAAAATATTTGTTGAAATGGTAGATGCTATATATAGTTTGTTTATATGTAAGCGTCCATAATACTGAAGAAACTCTTAATGCATACAGATTGAGACAGGCGAGTCATAGTGGCCTGTATAAGCTTTTATTGTTTAAAAATGGACGTGAGAAACAAGTTAATGGACAAAAGCAATACATCACAACGTGCACAACAATTAAAATGACATAATAAGACTAGGAACTAATCCAAGCTTCATAAAGATTTATCAAGACGATTGGGAGATATTGTTACATGACTGTTGACCTTGACCATAACATCAACCTTGAATCATTATGATATAAACACCTGACACAAGTTTGATGATAATCCTTCACAGGAATAAAGCGATAAAGACTGTTGAACGTCTTGGCATTAGTTTGATCTTGACCCGTACACTTGTTATTAGACCCTATATCACATATTGGTAACCAACTGTACCAGTACAGAGAATTATGTTGAACTGGTTGTGCTCGTCAATTTTCTGTACTCGTATGTACAATTTCTGTTGTCACTCTAGCTATACACTTCATATTTAACTTATGCGCCCCTACAGTTGCCTCTGATTGAACGTTACATTTATGAGTTGTCAGTCTACCATGCGCAGACACACTTATCGCATCGTCGACATCATCGATATATTTAGCCCATTGTCCGTCAGCCCCGATGTTATAATGACAACCACCGCCTGGCAATCTAGAGGCTTAATGCCAGCTATAAATTCTATGCACGGCGTCAAAGTTTCCGGAATTCTTGACAGCGAGTCCGCATTACCGTACTTTGCCCCAGCAAAGTTTATAACCATGTTGTATTGAGAAAGCTACTCAATCCATCGCGCCAGCTCAACCTGTGGCTCTTTAAACTTTAATAAACAAATCAAACTTCGGTGATCAGTTCTTACTGTAAAGACTCTTCCTAGAAGATAGTATGTGAAGTATCTGGTGAACCGTATAATGGCCAGGAGATCTTTTCCGATGGTGTAGTATTTTTATGCTCAGGAGTCAAGCTGAAACTGCTATGAGCAATGCCGTTTTCTACTCCATTCTGTACTTGCAGAAGTTCTGCACCTATAGCCGAATCTGAAGCATCCGAGTCCAGTATGCATTGATCGTTATTGTTTGGTTAAGTTATAACTGGGGGAGACGTTAACGCTTTCTTTAATGCTTCTTATTCCCATATGCCAAATGATTTTTGCAGGTAAGATTATATAATGGTAATGCTAGACCAGCAAAATCTTTTACAAAGGTTATGTGATGGTTTGCTTAACCTAGAAATCTTTCAACATCCTTCTTTGAACTTGGAGCTGTCCAGTTGACAAATGTGTCAATGTATCTGGAAAGAAAGTGCATGTTCTTGGTTTGAGCTTCACACCATGCTTTTGGAACCTTTCAAGAGCGTCGGCTTTTTCTTTAAATGGTCCTCAAAATTATACCCCATCACCAGGATTTCGTTTAAGAAGGCCAACACAGTATGCCACGTTAAACCCCGTAATACTTTGTTCATTATGCATGAAAATGTTGCTGGTGCATTGGTTAGACCAAACCCCATTCGTACATATTCGTAGAGTCCGTACTTAGTATGAAAAGCAGTTTTCTTTCTATCTTCTTCACTGATTCGGACTTGCCTACTCTAGAAAACCAGATACTACCAGCCAATGTATCCAAGCAATAATAGAGAAAAAACTGTTCCTAACCGTATCACTATACAGTGCCCTGTAGTCGACACAAAACCTCAGCGTCACCCTTCCTGATCAGAACTGGTAAAAACGACCATTCTGATACAGATTCCAGAATGACACAGGCATCAACCATATTCTGAGATGCCCTTCTTCTTTTCCCACAGAGACAACTGGGCTTCGTCGAATGCGTTGTTTGTTTTGCTTTGCTTCTGCGGTGTCCACCGTATTTTAGATTGCAGTCAAATTATCAAGGTCAAGATCTCCCTTTGCAATGACGTCCTTATAGTCACGTAGGACTTGGGCTTATTTCTCACTTAGACCTTTAGTAAGATGTTTGATAGAATACTTATTTAGATATTGTAGATGATCAGGCACCTTCATCTTTACTGGAACCCTTTTTAATTATTTTGAGTGTAGTTTTGATTTTGGTGTAATCCTATTAGTTTAAGACTCGGTTTCATCCTCTGTTTGCTGTACAGCTATGCATTCCGTTCTTTTCTTTCTGGACACAGTTGTCGTCTTTCTAACAAGAATTTATTCGCAGTACTGGTCATCGCGGTTGTCCAGTATTTTTTGTATTTATTATGCAATGGCTATCACTTAGCCCTTCCGGAGAGTGTTATTTGATAGACTTAAAATACGACTTGTTCTAATTTGGATAGTCTCAGACTCCGTGAAATTAGTATACCTGGTTTATTCAATATTTTATCTGGCTCAATAAGGTAATCATCCAGTTGGGAGTTGCTTCTTCAAGGCATTCGGACTGCTGAGTTTGGCGAAATCACAAAACGTTTAGTCACAGTGACGGGATGGTAATCTCTGTACTATGATCTTTATTCTAGCTTTTAATTCTTTATCACCTACAGTCAAGTACACAAATGAAAATCCGGTTTGAGGTTGGTTTACGCCGACTACTTCTTCGGCATGTGCTACAGGGATCTGTTTCCTTGCTTCTGCATGTTTTGTATGATTGACTAAATTATCCACATTCAGTTTGTTCAATCTTTTGGTGTGACATCTTGCTGTCTAGAAGTTTTGCTGCTGTCAAAGAAATCCCTTATACATGACTGTACTATTCTTCTTTCAAGGTATTGCTGTCTATATCAACAAGAAGATTTAGACTTGATGATACCGTCTGTATTCCTATTATATGTTTTATGCACATTATCATCTGCGTCGCTCTTTATCATCGTAGCTATTGTTGGACTAGAAATCACTTTAACGCTTTGATTATGCACGCCCTTCATTGCCTTTTCTGTAGGCTGGAACGGTTGGCCTTCTCGTCCAGCCCTCTGCTGTGTAAATTATCGGCACCTGTCTTTTTCTTGAGCCACTCATTATATCTGCGACAATCTTTCTTAAAATGGTCCCAACTTCTGCAGAAGAAGCATTGAGTGTCTTCATTTTTCTGTTTGATTTCATATTTGGGTGTTTACGTCTGCTGAAACTTATTAATCTGTTGGAAGGCTTTATGTATCATCTGCTCAAACCCTGGTTTCAGATGTAGAAATCACTGATTAACGGAAACATTGTACCTTCTTTGTCTACTACCATTAACTGCCTTAGAATTATATTAATGCTGTTTCATTGTATTAAGTGCTTCCAGCATTCTTATTGGTTTGTTGAAGGTTGCATGTTTACCGGCTTCTTTATCAATACATCCCTGTGAAATATTTCAGTAGCTTATTGCATCCTATGACTTTCTGGAAAATCGTGGAATGTACTGGTGGATACCGTCAGTATTCTATCAGCCCAGTCTTCTAAGGATTCATTTTTTATTTGTCGTTCCGGCTTGAACTTTATACGCGAGGTTTCGGTTAGATCTTGGTTACCAAATCTATTTTCCAGTTGCTTCATTATTTATTTTAATGAATTTCAATTGCCCGATTTCGATTTAATTGTAAAGATAGTCTCGACATTCACTGTCTGTCCAGTCTATTACAGTTCTGTAGCTTCAAACTGATGTTTTAGATGAATATGACCTTGAAGTACATGTATACGTCTTTGTTCTAGAAGAACTTTGTCTGTGTATGTCTGGTTTAATATCTAGAAGCTGGAACTCTGAAGTACTATTAATTGCAGTAGAGTGTACATCATCATCTGTCTAAATGTTTGAAACATCAGGTAGTGCAGAAATTAACGTAACCGGATCTGTTTTGGTCGTTCCCTGGTTTAAGGCAAGAAACTAGTTTACAACATTTTCCTGGTAAGGTTGTATAGTATGTGTTACCTCTATCTTGGCAAACTTTGGTGTCGTAAATCATTCAATGTTGATATTGATAACATAGGTAATGCTTTATAGTTATACTATCCAGCAATGGTGTATATGCTTGCGGGATACTTGTATTTGTAGTTGTTGTTGTGACTGTTGATGATACAAGTTTAGTAACTAGTTTGTCAGTTGTAGCTCCTAAAGCAAGTTTTTTGATAACCGTTTTTTTTGGTTGTCTTGAACTCTGTGTCCATGTTGTAGATACTACAAAAAACTGGAGTGTTTTTCTGGAATGGTCACAGGTGTACTCAAAACAATTGTTGAACTAGGGAATACTACTGATACAGTGGTACCGGTAGCAGCTGATAGTGATGTAGTGGTTACAGCTGTTTCCATTGATGAAACCGATTGCCTCTTCCTAGGAGTCGGATATGCAAAATCGACTACACCCAACATGTGTTTTGTTTTGCTACATGTCCCCGTAATATCATAGGAATATCCTCTTTCTGTACCCTGCCATACTTCTGTCTGAACTGTATAATTAGTTTAGCTCTTCTAGGTCATATGCCCGGTATTGTCTGCGACTCTTCTTTGGTGGCTTGATTTAAGTTGATCGACATTGCTTTGTCACGTTTGTCAAGTCACAAGGGCTAGGTGTAAACACAACCATAATATTTTTTTTTCGATACTGTGGATCTCTGTCTGAAACATAATCTGTATATGGGTACCTGAAACGAAGGGCAGTAACAGGCTTAATTACTAGTAAATATTTTTTCAATTAGTTTACCTGTCTGCAATCGTACTTTAAACTGTCTCCCCAAGAAACTTTATGTTAATTTCGGCAATTCGTGGCTCGATCTAGAAGCCCATGGCACTCTATACGCCTCAAAACAACCCTTTAGATGAAGGTTGCGAAAGCTGATGACCGGTTGCTAGCCGTCTACGCAGTAAAGCGTGAACACTTTCTGTCCAGTTTAAATTCTCGTCGCCATTGAAGTACTTCATGCTCAACCTTATCTAAAACAATTGGGAAGGAGTTAGGAGGTCGAGAACTTACCAAAAGTAGGTGTTTCTTCTTCTGTTGCCTTCGCAAAACTGGCTGTCAGAGCTGTAAATGCAGGATCTCGAGATTCCCGCCAAGTTGACGCGGAAGGTGTTACAACACTAAAATATTTACCATCACAGCAGTCTCTGAAACAATTGTATGCTGTGTAATCACTTAATGGACCTGAAATCAGTAAGACTTTACAATATTTCTTAATGTAAAATATAGAGGCAAAGTATGGGGTTTAAGCAAAAAATACATGAGCATCACATTTGTATGACAATGATCTTAATACCTAACCAACTGTACAACAGTTTGACAAATTGTTGAAATGATGTATGCTATATATCCTTTATACATTAGCGGCCATAATACTTGCACATACTGCAATTCTACAAAATCCTATGAATCATCGGGTATCCATTGAAATATTACAGAGGATTGATTAATTGTTGTAAATATCTTACTTAACAATACATTTACGTGAACTATTCAGAAACATTCAACGCTCTGATATCTTGCATTTTTCACGTTGGATGTGAAGTATGAGGTTTCAATGTCTTTGCACATATCAATAATCATAAAACTTTTTTCAATGTCAAGAGAGATGACCATGACAAGTCTTTGTTACCTGTAATAAAAGAACATGCATATATCCTTTAGAAACTCTATAGAAACTGTCTTTTAATGGATGTAATCATTATCTAGAGAACTCTACACCGGAAGAGGAATTTAAAACATTCCATAAGAAGCAATTTTGCCTCCAATCACCTAATGTCTTGAACAAATTTGACTTGTCATCGCTACAATTCATCACTACTTATTGAATCTATTAAATTTCAATTTAAATATTTCAGAGCGTATTTTAATCAATTAATGAATGGGAAAAAATGAGAAAAGCGATTATTTGTTATCTCAATTAATACACTTTAGTGACCACTCAGGAAATATTTCTTCTAACGGTTGATACTATCACTACGCTAAAATACTATAGAAACAGGATGAGGATGTATCACTTTCCCAAACCAATGTTTTGCGCTTTTTCCCCAGTTTTTCAATCTCATACAACATCACTCTATCAATGTCAAAAATACATCAAACTTTCTCAAAACGTAGGGATTAAACCAGGCCGAGTCATTTTTACCTGTATCATATTTAATACTTGAACATTCAAGTGAAATCATCAGTCTCTTAAACAATGGTACAATGTATACCGTTTTAAAACTTGATGTACCTGAAAACAATTATTTATATATTGAGGCGAAATATCGGGTTCCAGCAAAAACAACTCATAAGAACATGTTATATACATGACAATGATCACAATAGATAACCAAATAAACAAATGTTTAAGAAAATATGTGTTGAAATGGTACATGTTATATATACCTTGTTTATATTTCATCGCCCATACTTAGAATATCTTAATACGTATGGTTCAAGATAGGTGATACATTGCTACCTATATTAGCTTTGATGCTGTTAGAAAAATGTAGATGGCAAAATTAGCCATGTAACACAAAGACCTCAACCAAAATGACTGAATAAGACGAGGAAATAATCCAAGATTAATAAAAATCCACCAAGAGGATTGGGAGATATTGTTACCTGACCGTTGACCTTGATAACAATATTAAACTTGACCTCTTGAATCACGATTGAAACAAGTTTGATGATAATCTTCAAAGGAATAAGGAGATAAAGACTGTTGAACATTGTGGCAAACGTTTGATCTTGACTGGACTATTTGTAACCAGATCCTATATCACATATTGAACACCAACTGTGACATTGGCCGTCAAGGTAGCTCCCCGAGTTTGAAGCGTGACACGCCATCCTAGTATGACCTTTTGGTTGAGTTAGGTGAAACATTGTTACCTATATTAGGTATAAATGATGTCATCAAGCATGAAGAAGTTACAGCAGGGACACAACGAAGTATATTATCCTTATGTACAGGTTGTCAGCTCTATTTACATTTGCTTTCAAGGTAGCTCCCTGGGTGCGATAAATGACTCATCCTTATGATAAACAAAGGGAATAAAGAAATAAAGACTGCTGAACTTGTTAGGATAAGTTTGATCTTGACTCGAACATTTGTCACCAGACCTTACATCACCTAGTGAACACCAACTGTGACCTTTGTCGTCAAGGTACCTCTCTGAGTTTGAAGATTAACACGCCTGTTTAGTATGGACTTTGACTGTATGCATTGATGTAATCAATTATAACCATGAAGAAGATAAAACCCGAACACAGAAAAAGTACAGTACCCTTATTTACAGGTTGTCAGCCCTAATCTTGTAAATGAATTTTAGGTAGCTTCCTATACTAGGTACGATAAATGACACATCCTTATGACAAGGGAAAGAATGCCATGATGTAACCTAAGCATTTCCAATCATAAATATAACCCTACATGATAAATCAAAATGTTTGGCAATTGTTTCATAAAATTATTTAAAGAGTGTCCATGCATACAGAAGTTATAGCCGAGACACGAAGTGCGGGCAAAGACTGACAGAACCAAGCAAATTTAAGCATGACTTATTATTTGAACTTGACGAATCTGACAAAATAATAACTGTATGAAAGTCCAAATTATTCACTATAGTTGTGAAGCTTCGGGTTTCTTTAAAAAATATTTCAGACAAATATGAACATGTTGCACAATTGTAAATGATCATAATACAAAATAAGATTAGCACAGCGAAAGTAAGTTTACTGTATTTACAAAGTTAGTGTACCTTGGAAAACTCTGACTTTTAATGTATGCCATTTTTAGCGAGAAGTATCTTTATCACATTATGGAGATTCCATTACAGTAATTTAGAATATATATAAATAAATAGGCACATGTCATAAGCCGTAATGCCAAGAACTTTATGAATTGCAGTAAGATTAACAAGAGAGTCTTTGTTTACACTATGAACAAAATTTCAAACCATTTGAAAATTTTCTTATTAAAACCATGGATATATGTTGTTATCTGATTGAAACTGTCATCGATTAAAGACGTCATCGTTAGAGCTAAACATCGCATAACAAATAATTTTACATTACTTTTTATCGTCAACCTTCTGATCATCAAAATGTGGCCTTAAAATTGAAAGGTATAGCATAACGTTCCCTAATAAATAATCTAAAGTTTTATCACTTGATGTACCTTTAAAATATAATGTGCAACTATAACTGCAATTCTACACGATCCTATGAATTACGGGGTATCAATTGAAATATTACAAAAGATTGGCGAATTGTTAATATATAAGCTGACATAATACTTGCGTGATGTGTGTGGAAACAAGTAACGCTCTTATAACTTGCATTCTTTATCTCTGATGTTAAGTATCGGGTTTCAATATATTCACATACGTCAATAATCTTTTTTCAAGGCCAAGTGAGTTGACCATGACGAGTTTTGGCTAGTTGTTAAAAACCACATGCACATATCTTGGAGAAACTCTGTCTATTAATGGATGTAATCATTATCGAGATAACTTTTCATCGGAGGAGGAATTGAAAACACCCCCATCAGAATTAATTTAACGTGTAATCAACTGATATATTATAAAATTTCATTGGTCATTGCTACAATTCTACAATTCTGGACTACTGATTAAATCTATGAAATTCCACTTTAAATATTTCAGAAATTATATTAATCAATTAATGAATGGCAATAAAGATGAAGAAGGCAATTCTTTGGAAACTCGTGACTAGTGAACTTTACTGAATATTCAAGAAGTCTGTCTTCTAACAGTTGATGATATTATTACGCCTAGAAATCATCCTTAAAGCTGGAAGATGATTTATCACTTTCCGAAACCAATGTTTTGACGTTTTTTTCCGATTTTTCTATCTGAAATAGTTTGATTCTATCAGTGTCCAATATACCTCAAGCTTTCTAAAAACGTAGGGATTGAACCAGGCCGAGTCATTTGCATATGTATCTTATTTATTACTTGAACATTCAAATAAAATATTTAGTCTGTTTAACAATTGTGTGCCGTTGTATCACTTGATGTACCTGAAAACATTAAGATTCTTTAATATTTCTTTTTGTTATTTATGAAGGCGAAGTATGGGGTTCCAGCAAAGAAAATACATGAACATGTTATATATATGACAGTGATCATAATACATAACCAAAACCACAAACGTTTAAGAAAATATATATTAGAATGGTACATACAATATATACCTTGTAAATATGTCAACAGTCTTAAGACTTACAATATCTTAATGCGTATGGCTTGATATAGGCTTTGATGCCTCTGGAACTGGGAAATTGTTTAACAAGTATTACCGTTCATCATCATTCAAGCTGTCTGCGATAAGTACAACAGTTTTCAAGTGAAGAAGTACACTTTGTGAGTTGGAGGGTTCCAGAGTAAATTGGTCTGGGACAGAGACATTCATGAATCTGCAGAATTCTTACATTGTTCCTGTTTGGATTCTAATAAAGTTCACGGTTGAGGGTTGCTGACATACCAAAAGCCATATGGCTGCCGGATTCAAAGCATTCCTCCTTCAAAGCAGCACACGTCAGGTTGAAGTCAAAGTTTCATAAAAGAGTCCTGGGACATAGTGCATGGAACTTTTAACCTTTATGTATTTGGCGGTCCAGTACAATTTGGTTCCCAGCATTGTCCAGTTTCACGCGTGTCCACTTTCTATTCCCCCACCCCTCGCTACTTTAACCTGACGTAAAATATGATCTGTTTTCTATTTTGCCAGGACAGTTGCAAAAATGATCAATGTCTGTGGACTTGTAAAGGAAGGACTACTTCCTGTAGCATGTGGAAATTCTACAGTTGTGCCCGTTCATATGGTGACACGACGCTCCACGCCCTTTATTGCTAGCGATGAAGTTTTCTTAGCTGCGGGGTTGGACTATGTGTTGTTCCCGCTAGAGCTGGAACTTAACACCTGCTTGCCTTTAGCTTGATACCTGTTAGAGTGCCTTTTGTTCCCGTTTGCGCTGGAACTCTACAACTGCTGGTCTTAAGTTCGTGACCATTCAGGGTGACTGATGTTAGAAGCAATGTCTCCTTGGCGGGCTTTTTAACGGTCCCGACACTTTGGGGAGTGTTTCTTTCTGTCGAGTGTTGCTGTACTTGAAGATTACTCTATAAGAGCTAGAAACCCTTTGCCGGACGTTCCTGTCAGTTATGTTGAAAGCTATTGCCTCTTTGATCATATTCTGAGATGCCCTTTCTCTTCTCCCACAAAGCCAACTGGGCTTCGTCGCATCCGTTGTTTGATTGGATTTGCTTCTCCGGTGTCCACCGTAATTTAAATTGCAGTCACATTATCCAGGTTAAGATCTCCTTTTGGAAAGACTTTATAGTCACTTAGGAGTTGGGCTAATTTCTCACTTTGCCCCATGGTAAGATGTT
>JAFMSR010003695.1:0-12591 GCA_022818135.1 Saxidomus purpurata | reverse complement strand
ACGCGCTTTTCAGAGTCAAAGCCATTTCCCAACAGGCTCATGGAAAGTTCTCAAAGACGACAACATTCCAGCGAAATCGGCAACACTTTGGATATAAACCCACTTAACATCTACCTGCCGATTCCTTCCATGATACTGTCACGCACAGTCAACAACCGAGATTCTTCCACAGAACCTGTTACTGGGGTCAAGTCAGCTTCTTCAATCTTGAATTCTTCTTCCATGGATACCACGCTCGGCCTAACTAATGCAGTGTCTACATCTACAACACAGAAAGGTACTTCTGTGTCTCAGTTTTCTTCACCTCAGCATGCATTCGCTACTGCGGTATCTGCAGCACGAAACAGGCATGAAACAGTGTTTCATTCTCTTCACACTTCATCATTACATACGACATCTGAAAACATTGTTCGTTATGACCCAGCCAGTCCAACGTATGAACTATCAACATCTTTTTGAGCTCCGACACCACTGTACCAGCCCACACCCTGAACGTCTCCCAGAGCTGGTTAGGGTCAGAGCCAATTATTAATTTTCAACTGGGTGTACGCCCACTCTTGCCCCCGACACGCTGTAACCGAGGAAAACATTACACTTCTACAAGGGCTACTTTGGTTAGGGCTGGTAGCAGTAAGCAGCTAGCCAGCGGACACTGGCTTCCGAGTTTGCTGCCATGCGCATGTTGCAGCAGACTGGCTTATTCATGGTGAAGGATCGAGACTCCTACTCCATGAATACGACTACTTTGTTCTGTCAAGATCTTCTGGTATGACGCAGGACGTTTAGACCAAAGCGCGCTGTTACAACTACTTTCAAAAAGTCAAGCTAAAAACGCCTAATTTAATGTACAGTTGCAACCACTTGTCGTAGGTTTACTTTCTGTTCTGTGATGGGGCATGTGTTTACCAGGCCTGCAAAGGCACAATTACACAAGGAAATAAATAATTTCTGGTGGAAAGAAGAAAAAGTCAGGCGTAAGCCATATCGACTGTATTCCAAGTGCGCATGCGCCGGGTGAAAACCCGGGAATGTCAAAAATCGTGAAAGAGGCCCGTCATGCAAAATTAGTCGTTAGGTAATGAAATGAGATGAATGTTAATGTGGATGAAGAAAAATTAAATGAGTGGGATTTATAGGATGTATGGTCTGGTAAAGGATGTATGGCCTGTAATATTACATATACTGACAAATACAACAGATATATATATACAAGAGACATGGACAGAACATATACTTAAGAACAAAGACATATAACATATAAACAAAATTAACGTGGTGTTCAACCTCGTGACACACTGATTAGTTAACACTACTTTAGCCTACGGTGTGCTAAAAATGCGGTAATCACGCCGGGGGAACCCGCATATGAAGTGCAACATGCACTACCGTAAAAATCATATGCGGAGCTTCCGGAACTCCATATGCGGATGAATTTAAAGGAAAAACAAGGTAGGTGACGTTACATGTGTCCATTTTTCATATAATCAAAGAACAATTGCAAAAAAACTCGAATGCTATTCGACCCTCACATAAATTCCGCGTCTCTCCATATATGTTGTTTGCTTGAACGTTTAGAAATGACAATGAAATCTTTGAACAAAGTGTCTGACAAATGTGAAAGAAAGTAGTCAACAATTATGAATGATCATGTTTTTGTTATAAATCGCATTTCTGGCGAGGTATGAACGAAGAATATTAGAAAATATGTACATATATGCTCTTGTAAGAAAACAACATACACAGAATGATCTGGGAAGGAATTCCTGGGCTAAAATGTAGATGCACTACATATGCGCAGTGTGCACTCCATATGTGCTATAAGATGTTGTATGGGATTGTTCAAAACTCTCATGATTCATAACGTGCTATTTCTTGAGTTATTTTCAACAAAGTTAAAATGATACACGAAAGAAGTCCGTTTATTGTAGCAAATGTCACTTGTAAAATTATTTACAAGGAAAGAAAAGTTTGTTTGATACTGATATTATCAGGAAAATTTCTTGTCCACCGCAAAAAATGTACGTCTCGGTGAACAAATATAGTCACACTGGGTTGAAATAAGATAAGATAAGGTAAGTTATATTTCTTGTCGGAAATACTACAAACAGTAAACAAAGCATGCAGTTTACAGTAATCTTATACACAAATCTCAGAGCCCTTTCTTGTATTTTTTTCCTTTTTTCAAGTATTTGTTTCAGAACAAAAGTGCCAAGCCATAGAGCAGAAATTGAAATTCGACAAAATGAATATGTGAAAATGTTCAGCTTTTTAAGTTTAATTAAATCTTTTCCAATTCGCTTCAAAATATTTCGTTGCCTTTCTGCCTTTTTACAGATTGTCAAAACTTAAAGAGACATTATGCGCATAATCCAGCTGAAAATGGTGTGTGTACAAAAGTGTAGAGGAAATAATAACTTTTAACCCAATACACCAAACTCTTCCCGCTACCAGTATGAAAAAATAACTTTCAAAATATTGATTTTCTTATTTGACTGGGAGTGTCAATTTAAGAACAGAACAACTGCATGCAGGAGTTGCTTCCCTTCTACTGCCGAAATCTCTACCAACATCAACAACGACACGTTCAACTGTCATTTTATCAGTCCGATTTTTTTTATATCTAAAGCACCAACTTCAAATACTAATGCGGCATAATCATTAATTTAACACATTTAAATGCACAGCAACCAAAAATTGCTTTTATAAAACTGTCACCAAAAATACAGTTTGTGCAGTAATATGCGCATAATGTCACTTTAATTTGTAATCCGTATCTGTGACCAATAGTTAAACTGTATCTTCACAGGATAGTTACTGGACCCTATGATAAAAACTGGATGTTTCAAAAATGATCTTTTGACTACTGCTATTGACTGAAACTTGTCTGGATTGGCTTGCATTTTGTTACATTTAAACCAGTCAAGAAGAACATTATTTTCAGTTTGCAAAACTTGTATTAATGCATGAAAGTTTGGCGAATGAAATGACAAGGTGCTGTCGTCAGCATAGTTATTATAATGTACCCCTGTGTATGAAACAAACGAATATCATTTATAAATACATTAAACATTACCAGGCCTAAAATTGAACCTTGAGGCACACCTTCAGTTATACAAGTCCATGAGTTCAGACAAGCCATGTTATAACAATTTTGCTAGAATAATATTGTAAGGGAGGCAATCAAAGGCTTTAGGCAGATCCATGAGGACTGCTGCTACATACTCATTTTCGTCGAGGGCCTGCCTCAAGTCATCCAACAATGTTAGTATTACAGTCTGGCAACCATGACCTTTCCTGAAAGCATAAAAATGTCAAAATTAGTGTCAACGTAAGTTGAAACTTGGTGAGCTAAAAATCTATAAAAGTTTTTGAAGGTATGGGCAGAATACTTACAGTTCTGTAATTAGATTGAAATAAAGCGTCACTCTTCTTAAAAAGACGTGTTACTTGTGCTTATTTTAATATATCTGGAAAATTGTTAGAGTAGATGGAGAATCTATTAAACTAGTAAGCGGTCCAATGAGTGAAAATTTACCATACTTAAGCATTTAACATATATTTAATAGCCTCACATTAAACTTATCAACTATTTTAGATAATGGTATCTTCATTTATAGGCACAAAATTAAAACTGTTTTGGGAGAAATTCCTATCATGAATTTTGTTCAAACTGGGATGGTCTTGTGGGTTAAACGTTGCCGATGTGAAATATAATTGCTGGGCCCATGATTGATCTCAGCCCGCCAGTGAGAGACATTAATCCTTGTGCTACACAGTGTACACTTAAACTTTTAGCTCACATTCCGGAGAAGGGGTCAAGTGAGCTTTTGTGATAAAAATCTTATTTCGTTATATGCTGATGTATATAAACGTGTGTAAAGCCATATATCACAATAAGTTAAGCTACTAGTATCACACTATTCTTTGCTTGTTAAAATTTTACATATGACATTTGCTACAATAAACGGATTTCTATTAGTGTATCATTCTAACTTTGTTGAAAATAACTCAAGAAGCAGTGCGTTATGAATAATAAGTTTTGAACAATCCCATACAACATCTTATAGCACATATGGAGTGCACACTGCGCATATGTAGTGCATCTACATTTTTGCCGAGGAATTCTTTCCCAGATCATTTTTGTGTAATGTTGTTTTCTTCCAAGAGCATATATGTACATATTTTCTAATATTCTTCGTTCATACCTCGCCAGAAATACGATTTATAACAAAAACATGATCATTCATAATTGTTGACTACTTTCTTTCACATTTGTCAGACACTTTGTTCAAAGTTTTCATTGTCATTTTTAAACTTTCAAGCAAACAACATATACGGAGAGATGCGGAATTTATGTGAGGGTCGAATAGCATTCGAGTTTTTTTTGCAATTTTTCTTTGATTATATGAAAAATGGACACATGTAACATCACCTACCTTGTTTTTCCTTTAAATTCATCCGCATATGGAGTTCCGGAAGCTCCGCATATGATTTTTACGGTAGTGCATGTTGCACTTCATATGCGGGTTCCCCCGGCGTGGTAATGAAAATATCTTTTAATGAAAAATACAAATCTAAAGCTGCCCGCTCTCAGTTGCCGTTAAAATTTTCAAAAATGCAAACTGATACATAAATATAACACTAAAGGCTAGAATCAACAATAGAAGTAAAAATCTAGGTAGGAATTTGCACCGCTGGTTTTACGGCACCGCTACACTATATGTTTATATTGGATTTTTTAAAAGCATTTGCGACGTTTTATTATTTGGGACCGTATGATTTCAAATCTACAGATATACTTTACAGGAATTTATACTGGAACCCTTTTATATGGCTAAATGTTGTAAAATATGTTATTATAGATTTATGGAAGGCCGGTGGGTCATGCTTATTGATAAATGCTTTTTGCTAATTGGAAGGCCGGTTGGTCACGCTAATTGCTAAATGTTTTTTGGTTCGTGGATCATATTAATTGCAGACTGCGTTTTGCTAACTGCTTTTTGTCAGTTATTGCTAATTGCCTTTTGCTGATTGCTAGTTGCTTTTTTGTTAAATGCTAATTGCTTCTTGCGTACAGCTTTTTGCTTATTGGTTTTTGCGTATTGCTTTTTGCTAATTTCTTTTAGCTGACTTTTTATGCAAAATGCTTTTTGCTAAATGTATTTTGCTTTTTGCTTATTGGTTTTTGATCTGAAGAAAAACATGAGAGTACAGTATGTTAACTGTGCAAAAAGCATTTGACAAATTGCTATTGGCAATCAACATTTAGCAAAAAGCAGTTACCAATTAACATGATCCACCAGCCAAAAACCATATAGCAAAAAGTAATTAGCAATTATCGGTAAAAAAGCATTTAGCAATTAAGATCCACCAACCAAAAAAGTAGTTACCAAAAAGCATTTAACAAAACGCAAATAGGAATCGGCAAAAAGCAGTTTGCAAAAAGCAGTTAACAATAAAGCATTTTGCAAAAAGCAATTTACAAAAAGCAATTAGCAAAAAGCAATTAGGAATTACCGACCAAAAAGCAGTTACCAATTTACATGATTCACTGGCCAACAAGCATTTAGCAAAAGGCAATTAGCAAACAGTCGTTACCAAGTAGCATGCCAAAAATCATTTTAATAGCAAAAAACATTTTGCAATAAGCATGACCACTCTTCCATATAGTTTGATTCTTTTACAAAAATCTGAGAGCGAGCAGCTTTAAAGAGGCACTCCCTACATCTAGCAGGTTATATTCTCGTAACATAGATTATATGTTTAATGAACGTAAAATGATAAATAAATACAATTTCAAAGAAGAACATATGGCAAACAAGTAATATCTTTAAAAAAAAAAGATGGTTGACGTAGGTGACGTAATAAACACATTTTGTGTTTTAGAAGGCTCCCGGGCAGTACACTGCTCCTATTCCGGTACCGAAACGCTAGCCAATAATCAATGACGCTAGATGTCCGGCCCCGGACAACACCTCGTTGAATACAAAAGTTGATCTTCGTACTGTCCAGAAACCTTGACATAACGTGTTCTGTTTTTCCTTTTTTTGCAACATGATTTATTATAAATAACTATAATATAAAAAAATATACACATTTTGTGTTTCAGAAGGCTCCCGGGCAGTACACTGCTTATTCCGGTACCGAAACGCTAGCCAATAATTTGCAGATTCTGATTGGTCACATTATAACGAAGTTGGTTAGCAACGCGTCCATACCAACGGAAGTTCAAATCAAAAGTATACGACTACGTCGAAAAATGCCTCATTTTAGCACTATTAATCCATATAGAACCTTTCTGTAATAAATCGAATCCACCCCTTAATTGTACAATAACAACTCTACATAGATTATTGAATGGTTTACGGTACTGCATCTTATTTTATTCGCTGATTTTTTTTTTTCTATACTGACTGGAATGCATAGCACTTTTAGGTTGTGTTATTATACTTCCAAAAGTTATATTAATTATGTTTTGAAGGTTATTTAGTTTGCCAATGGTATGTCCCTTTAAAGAAAGCTGCTCACTCACAGTTGCCGTTGAAAACAAGAGCTGTCCCACATAAGTGACATATATATGCCCCCGATAGAAGTGTCTCACACAGTCTGTGTCCTCTCCATGTGCTCAACAGTTGTGCCGTGTAATTCTAAAACCCTTCCATGTATGACAATGTTCCCATGCATACAGAATTCCATTATATTTAAACTCTAAGAGTGACCTTGACCTCTGAGGTAGGGACGTGGTTCTTGCACGCGACACATCGTTTTGATGTGCTAAACATTTTTGTGAAGTTATTTTAATATCCTTCAATGCATGACAAAGTTACAGTCCGGACACAAATGTATGTATAACTATATAGGATTCCATTACCTATAAAAATTAAGTGTCACCTTGACCTTTGAGGTAGGGAAATGAGTCTCGCATGCGACACATCGGCTTGATGTGCTGAACATTTGTGCCAAAATATTTTTAAATCAATCAATGCATGACAGAGTTATAGTTTGGAGACGAATGTGTGCATATATTCAGGTTTCCATTACCTTCAAACTCAAGTGTGACCTTGACCTCTGAGGTAGGGACGTAGGTCTTGCATGCTACACGTCGTCTTGATGTGCTAGGCATTTGTGCCAAGTTATTTTAAAATCCTTCAATGCATGACAAAGTTAGTCTGGACACGAATTTGTTAGTGCGGACGCACAGACGGACGGTTCGATTTTAATATGCGACCCTTCGGGGGCATAAAAGTAGACTTGTATTATAAATAAAATAAAACTGCTCGTTCATTTTTCGGTGAAGAAAAAAAATAAACAAGTATTCAGCAGCACAAATAGAAAGCTAAATCTACATAGCATTTTAGCAGATTGGTTGAAAATATTCTTGAGTTTGGTTTGACGGCACCGCTACAAAATTACATGATATTTACTCTTTTGAAGTGATGTATCCCTTAGTTCCACGTTAAACCCTATATCTAGCAGATTATTTCCCCGAAATATAAATGATGTGTTCAATAAACGTTAAATAATAAATAAATACATTTGAAAAGAACAACATATCGAAAAATGCCCCATTTAGCACAAATAATCACCATAAAGACCTGTTATAATTCGAATCCACCCTTAGTGTACAACAACTTAATGTATTGAACGGTTTACGGTACCGCAATTTAAAAGCTGATTTTACCGATACTGACTGGAATGTTTAGCTTAAAGCTGCTCGCTCTCGGTTACCGATGATTTTTTTTTAATTGGTATACTTATTCATAAAATAAAACTTAAGGCTAGAATAAAAATATAAGCAAAAATCTAGGTAGAAATTTACAGAAATCGATTAAAAATGTCGGTTGCACGACACCGCTACACTGTATGTTTATATTAAAATTTCAAAAGCGCCGCTTTTGAATTTGGTAGCATATTTTTTGAAATTTAGAAATATACGTGACAGGAATTTTTACTGGAACCCTTTAATATGACTACATGTTCTTATATACGTTATTTACATACAGTTTGAAGAACTTTATTTTTTACCAAAATCTGAGAGCAAGCAGCTTTAAGAACAAATGTATGTTGTCTATCGATGTATGTAAAATGAACCTTGCATTTAATGTAGCTTGACATGTTTACTTTAAATCAAAAATATGTATGATATTTAAAGTAAGTAATTCAGTACAGTTAGAGACAGACAATTATCACACACTGTTGAATATTATGAAAATTACAAAATTTCAGTTGAAAACTTCAGTACTGTCAATCAATGTATTTTATAATATTATAATGTTGCATGAATAAAACAAAACTTCACTGAGTGAACAAAAACTAACAATTTATTTAAACAATATTTGATCTGATTGTGTTCATTTGAAAGGACTAACATCCTATGAATTTTCATCTTCATCATCTGTGTCTGATTCAGTTGCAAAGCAGGAAATAGATGTATCATTCTCAACAGACTTGCATAGAAATTGGAACCACTTACTTTTCAGATCATTGTCAGCATGAACACCATCATACAATTTTTTTTATGACAAACATTTCACTGTTTTCTTTGATTTCCCATTTCTTCCCCTTGTTGCTTTTGCTGCAAAGAAGATCTCTGTCCCATCTAACAGAGTGAACTTTATATTGCTGATTTAAATCAGAAACGTGTGAATTAACATCTTCTATATCATTTTCAAGTTTTCTTTGTTGATCAGTGAACTCAGTTTCATTGTGAACACAATGATGTAATTTACCTTTCGATATTTGGAAATCTGAATATTTTGGAAGAAAGAAGTGTGTGTGTGGGGGGGGGAGCTAGTTTAAATGTAACATTTTGTTGGACATATGCTTATATAGAGAATAAATTTCAGTTTTGAAACATTTCATATCGGTTTCCATTTTCTTGTAGGAAACAGAGTGCAAATATGTGATTGTAAGACTACAACTGCCTGCAGCAATTGTACAGAATACTTTTGTATTGTGGTCAATGTAATGTTTTCGATATATTTTGTGATACGCGGCCTGCGAACTGCTAAAACTATTGATAAATGTCCCCTAGGAAGTATAATAGTGAACTTGAAAATCATTGAATCTATTATATTTGCGAAAATATATTTGTTTAAGCCAATTCCTCTAGAATCTGTGCCGAAAATCAGATGATTCAACTGTGAAAATATAGACATATAAGTATGTGCTGTTTTATCACATGTCGATGTCACATCAATTACTGTAGTCAAAAACATGTATTAATGATAACTAGATAAAATCATTAATTACAACGGAGTTGTTTTTGTATTTTGTTAAGAACAGTACAAAAATTAAAACAGCATGGTTTGCTTCATTTGACCACATTTTAAATGTATTTTTAATACTAGTAGTTTAAAAAGCTGGTGTAGTAGTGTACATGTGTATACTACTATAAAGACAAGTAAGTACATTGTAAGGCTATTTTTCTACAGTATTGACATGAAATGGTGCATTTTTTGGCAATTGATCAAGTCTCTTTCTTGCCTTATAGTTATTGTGATGTCAGAATAAGCTTCATTAAACCGGGTATTTATTTTAAGCCCAAGTTAATGCTTTCTCTACATAGCTGCGACGTACAGGTATCATTTGTCCCAATTTTCCGAACCCGTATTATTTTATGTCCTCTGGTAACTGAGGTAATATTTGTGCAGGCTCATTTACATTCTGTAGGACTATTACACAGTGACCGTTAGCAGCAATTCGCCCATGTTTAAGCATATGAATCTGCATAACGGGCGCAATACGGCAAATGAGTTATTGTTCCACAAAAGTTAAGTCTTGTAAGTCAGTTGGTACTGACTTCGGGTCCATCAAGTTAGTGACAGAAAACATTATTATACTGTTTTTGTCCGCAGAACAGCGTTGACAAGTATTTTCTGAAGCCATTTTCATTTGTAACCTTCGTTCATGACATGTATGACAATGACTAAATTTGTTAGACATTTGCTGCGAATCCACTTATGCAGTCCAAAATGTTATTGTAATTGTTGTCGTTGGATAAAGGTGGTGGGTTTGGTAACTCTTTAACATTTGCCAACAAATGTTTCTCGGCTTTTTGTACATGGTGGGCATTTCTTTGTCTCAGACTGGATTTGTTTTTTGTTTCGTTTTGTGATGGACATTCAAATTGGAGTACCAATTTTCGGCATTTTTGAAACAAACCCAAATCAATCCATGATAAAACATGAGCGTGATCATAAATTCTTTGTTTACTATTTGTACAGTTTTGAATTATGGTATTTCTAAAATAAGCTTTATGTGTTTCATGTGCCGTAGTTTCTGTAATGACTTTCTTTTTAGTGTTGCTGTTGCGACAGGACATTTATTGTTGTTTAGATTTCGAATCCTGAACCAGTTTCCTACTGTTTATATTCTGTATTTTTCTTCTGTTATTGTGTTTTGTGTTGTCTTTTGTTTGTACATAATTGTTGTGTTTCAGATCGTGCCGACGAGTAAACTGTGGCAAAGTCAGTAAGAACTGTGAAGTGATCATTTGAGAGCAGTATTTGAACTGATCTGGTATTATCATTGATTTGTGATGATTGATAAATTTCCTTCGTGAAATGTGTCTTAAATGCCGACTCTGTTCTATCGTATCTTCTCCCTTTAAGACACGTCATAATGTTTAAGTTTAGTAATTCACACGTGACTTTCAGTTCACAAACAGTTGCCCACCATTTTGTTTTGAGCATTTGATTCCAGTATTGTGACGCAGTATTTACTCTGAGATCGTGTGAAATTGATGCAAGATCCCCCATATGCCCCAGTTTTCGATTATATGTGAACAAACTAATCGTCTGTAGTACTCAGTCTTTGAGAAATTGCCATGTAAAGCGGGGCTTACAGAGTGGAAGAAGCAACTTCCGTCGCCATGTACATCCCAGTTTACATATTTTGTACCATCAATAATCTCAAATCTGTACTCCCCTGTGTAAGCTTTAAAGTCAAATTTCTTTTCAGTTTTATCTGTCAACTTTTTAAATGATTCAAAAGATTCATTCGAGTTACAAAAGTGTAGTTGTTTTGCTTGTAATTCAGATATGTCTGTCTCCACACATGTAAATGTATCAGACTGTTGTTTTGATTTTGGTACCGGTGACGGAGTAGTGTTGTCATTTTGCAGATCTACATAACATGTTTTATTAACATTGAAATAATTGTGGTCACTTAGATTTGTTGACAAATGATCGTCCGAACATATGCTGGTTTCCTCGACAGCCTCAGATTGCAGATCTACATAGCCTGTTTTATTAACTAGGGGTTTATTTTTAAAATAATTGAGGTCAAGAAGATTTGTTGACAAATGATCGTTCGAATATATGCTATATGCAACAAATGGCGGCCATTTCTGGACACAAAAAATAAGTTGGACAGTAGCTATATAGGTGTTTTCATTTTGTGTTTTGTTTCTTTCTTTTGTACATGTTATCAAAAAGCGGTCAAGTTGAAATAAATGCTACCGGCGATTGGTTGAAACTAGATCTGTCTGAGTTTAAATTGTATCCGAGAATACTTGAAGGCGCTCTACAATATTCACAGAAAAATGGGTAGGCTAGTTCTGAACTTGCTCGGCAGGTATCTCAAGCAGAATACTTCATCCAGTACAAATAACATTCCACTGTCTTGGACACTTTTGACATTTAATCCACTCGTCACCATCATCAAAACATCATCAGTTTTGCAGCCAGGACATACTTTAGCTTCGTCAAAAGTTCCATGAATTGCCTTTTCATATGTTCAGTTGCTCAGGACGAGCTGTTGTTCCGTTGACGTTTCTTTTTTGTTTTGTTTTTCTTGCTCCCGCTCTCGGGTAACTGTTTCGGTTGTAACTCGGCAGAGCCGTCATAAACAATTAACGGTTACCCGTAACGCTGTATTATCGGCGTTCTTGTATTTTACTCAAAATACACAACTTTTGCAGGGACACATTAAAGGTAGATAATCCTGAAGAAAATATTAAAATTGATAGGGCACATCGTCTCGGAAAATATGTACCTGGCAAAAAGCGCCCGATCGTCGCTAAATTTCACAACCCACCAGATAAATATACAGTTAAACAAAAAGTGTTCGACATAAAAGATACCACCCCACACAAAGTGAGTGATCAACACCCTAAAATCATGCAGGAGAGACGAAAACAGTTGATCCCAGAAATGATCAAAGCGAGAGACGCGGGTAAGCGTGCAAGTTTGAGTGGAGATAAACTATATATTGAAGGCCGAATGTACACTGTAGATTCATTACCCATAAAGGAATTAGAACATTTACCGTTACGCGACAACTCTAATGTCTAGGAAAGCAAAAAGGAACAGTTATCATTTTTAGTCTGGAATGTCCAGGGTATTTCTTCTAAACTAAAAGATGACGATTTTTTGAATTTCGTTTCTCAATATGACATTTTATTATTAACTGAAACCTGGAACTCTAAAACATCTCATGTGAAAATAGACGGGTTTGATTATTTCAATTGTCCACGTAATAAAACTAATCGCAGAGCCAGGCGGAATAGTGGCGGTGTTATTGTTTATTTTAAAGATCATTTATTGAATAAACTGGAGGTAGTTAATATAAACCTGAAAGGTATAGTAT
>JAFMSR010003694.1:0-12602 GCA_022818135.1 Saxidomus purpurata | reverse complement strand
CATGTTATATAAAAACAAGGATTAAGTTTGTTTTCCTGATACACATCTAATTACTATTAGAGACAAATTTGATAAGTAGACGGTTAGCTCAGTCGGGAGAGCATTATCACAACTTTGCAAGGGAAGTTCCATGCCTTCGAATCCCGGTCAAGGTCCTGTTCTTTCCTCACCTTGTGACATTTGGCGCCTTCCGACTGAATAAAAATTGCGCCGGCTATTTTTTTAAAGGTAGTTTTTGTTTTACTATCATATGACAGAATCTCTTAACTCTTTTAGTGTATTAGTACAATATGCACTAGACGAAGTTCGCTTTGGATTGTTTTGTCTGCATATTTGTGGTTAATTTTGGAATATAAAGCGATTATCAGGTTTAGACATTTCAAATACTTACTAAAACTACGTTAGAACAATAGTCCTTACAAAATCGTAATTATTGAAATTATTGAAATATTAACTTTAACTTCGAAAAGAAACCTCGATGATAAATATCTCCCTTACATGCCTATCAAGCACTCACGCTATGCATGACGGCTAATCATTCATCAGCTGCCTGTTTTTCAAACAGCAAATAACGTTCTCATGTCAAAATGAGAAATTGCACTGTTAATATTTCATTAAAATGAGTCTGGAAATTAGATTTGCTACATTGTTAAAGGATGACGGATCTTGCATTTTAGATTGTCTTTTGAACTAATTAGATGTTTGGTTAATGTCAACATCTCTCCTGTGGCTCTTTTGTACTGATTAAGACTCACTTATAATATAATAATGCGTCACAGAGACTGTTCGACTGTCCTGGATTTGTTATGCATTGGATTTAGTTGACAGTGTCTGCGGAATAATTATATTATAAGGAATATATCAAGGTAGTCATTCACTGACATGATTTAAGATCATGCCCGGTACTAAAGAAACGCTCGTTTACAATGTTTAAATGATCTCTAACTAAAGGAGATTGCAATGTATTCGTTTGGAATACTCTCTATAACAACATGCTATGTATAAATTTGAATATACATATGAAATAAGATATCTTGAGGAATAATTTCAATTAAGTAAATTGAATGTTGACGCCGTTTCACTTTAAAATACTTAACATGATAATGTATCGTGCAGATTCGTGCAAGTTATTTGTTTTGACCGCGACAAAATAGTTTAAATGTAGACGTATTCAAATAATAATTGATCGACGTCGCGCGAAAATGGGCCACATTTGTAACAATGTTCGACAACAATTAATTGCACTTATGTTGTTGTCACCCTCATTAAAGCTGCTCGCTCTCAGATTTTGGTAAAAAAATAAAGTTCTTCAAACTGTATTTAAATAACATATTTTAGAACATATGTAGTCATATAAAAAGGTTCTAGTATAAATTCCTGTCAAGTATGTCCATATATTTGAAATAATACGCTACGCGAAATTCCAATATAAACATATAGTGTAGCGGTGCCGTAAACCAGCAATTTCATTCGATTTTTGCAAATTTCTACCTAGATTTTTTACTTATATTCCAGCCTTTAATTTATATTTATGTATTAGTATGCCATTTTTGAAAATTTTATTTTTTTAACGGCAATTGAGAGTGAGCAGCTTTAGATGCAAAAGCATTGTCATGGCAACAGCGATTCGAAATGATTCATTTTTTCCATTTAGATATACCCAATGAAAAAAAAAACATATTATGGAAAGAGGACATGAAATATTTTAACAGATACGATATATTGAAATAGCATCTAGTATATAATTTTGCAACCAAACATAAAGGATGCTGTTAGAAAATGTGTACCGCAATAATTTACTGGTCATGCAAATGCAAGTGAGTTTTGACGTCATATTGAGCAGAGGTCATTTTTAGAGTGAACAATGATGCTTTAGGTTTACTTTTTCAAAATGTTGACAATTTGTTTCTTGCGTATTATATCGGTTGTATAGACACTTTTCACCAGTGCTAAAAATCTAAAATACATACCCCATGTAATACATGTATGACTCTCTAGGATTACTTGTGACGTAACGTAATTAATATTGTATCGTCACTTTCCCAAACACAGCATCTGAATTTCGTTTCGATTGAGCTAAACACTTCAAGAAACTGAAATGGTTTTTTTAAATGTTCAGCTAAATCGTGACTGTGATTGGGACCTGTGTTTTTCCAGAACACTTTCATTTTGCCATATGATAGGCTACAATTTATATTTACAGCGAAACGGCTTTCATTTTTTTCTAACATTTTTACATAGACTTATTTTTGTTAAGAGATTATTTCATTCCCAGCCGTTAAATATTGTCTTATTTTGTCGTTATATTATGTGAAACTTACGAGCTATCTTGTGAAAATACCACGTCTACGTGATATATTATCATGCATAACTGACATGTTATCTTTGTTAAATACAGTGTTAACTTTTTCAAAATACTTCTTGTTAAAAAATTAAGCTGTTATGTCAAATTAACGTATTACCATCTTGCATTCACATGATATCCTGTCAAAGCATCGTGCGATTTTGTTACAATTGACTGTTATGTCAGACCCACATGCCATATTCTTAAAGCTTATCTAAGTAACGAAATAGTATGTCAAACAGCCATGCTATCTTCTTAAAAGTTTGTATTTAATTAACATAAATTAAAATAAAATTTTGTATTTAATTAGCATGACTCTCAGTTAACAAGACAACTTGTAATGTCTTAACATAAGACAGCTCTGACCTTCCATAGGATGCTCCCCGAAGAAAAATGTGTATTGACGAAAAGTAAATGTAAGAAGTAAAATATATCATATTTGATTTTAATGAAATAGACATTTACGTAACTATAGAGGTAGGGCAGTTGTTTAATTATACAAACACATGTCACAATAACCAATTCTTCTTCAAGATTGTACTTCAGTTCAGTTTCCTACATTGTGTATATACAATGTTACTGTATTTTGTATGTTCTTCAATCCTTTAATGTCGTCGTTAAGTCTGATCATACTAAAACATAACCAGTGACCGTGGAGTCAAGTTTGAATATCAATGGTAAAAACACTTGCAAATCCTGTGTCTTTCATTGAAAACGTTCGTATAGGAAACGTAATTGAATTGAAGTTCTTCTGATCAACACATGCATTAATACATTGTAACACGGCGAATGATTTGTTTTCGTTCAAAGTTGGATTGCCTTGTTTAATTGTTCAGTACACGATCGTTGGTTCAATCTTAAGTACCATGTTCATATCAATATTTTGAAATATTCTCTTTTCATAGTTCATGTGTAATTGAATTAATTCTGATATTTTCTTTTATAAATACGTTATCCCCAGACTCAAATAAAACGGTTAAAGATTGCTCTGCTAATTTGTACGCCACTTGTTTTATTTCTTTTAATTGCAAAACGTGATTATCATTATGCAATATCAGCAAATACTTCCAAGAAGTCGGTTAAATGGTTAAAATGTAGTTGAAAAGTCAACTGATGTTTTAATCATCATTTTGTAATTATAAGGTTCTACTTTTCAGTTGAACTTCAAAATCGGAATAACTGTTTGTTTGCTGCGAAATTAATGACATAGAGGATAATTGTTGGTTTCGGTGTAAGATCACGTTATAATTTCACCGAGTGGGCACCAAAAGTGATATTTTCACTCGTGGCTGCGCCACGAGTGAAAATAACAACTTTTAGTGTTCACGAGTGAAATTAACGTGATATTACACCGATACCGACAATTTTTCAGTTTATTTTATGGTTAAAACTCTACTTTTATTGAGTTTATTTATACAAAATATCGAAAATCGCGGGAAACGTCATCAGAAACATAGCGCAAATGACGTCATTTAAACGACGTCATCGTCGCATGGTTTCCAGCATTAATTACGCTCGGTATACTTTTTGACGTAAATCCGGGTTAAAGATTGCAAAACAGTGAAAAATAAAAATGGTAATCCACTGTTTCAAAACTGTGGATTATCACTTTTATTTCACTGAGAAAACTCTATAATTCACTGGAAAACATAAAATAAAAAATTTATAATTTACTTTTCTTTGTAAAATAATTTTCTACCAGTCTATACAGTTTAATGTAAGCTTATCGCTAAAGCCTACCTTCTCTCAAGCTTTCTTGTCCTAGATAATTATTATAAAAGACGTCGAAGTGCGTCACGTTTGTAATATATCGTGTTTAAATACACAATTATGCTATACTTTAAGTGATTTTTTAAAGCATACGCGTGTATAACCATTTATAGCATTTACAATGTACTTACATTTGTATATGGAATTAAATATACACTTGATATAAATCAATTCGTGTCATCGCAGGGTTCGGGTACTACTTTACACAGATCGATGTCCCGGAAAAGGTCCATTTACGCGCAGAAAAATATCTGTTTCAAAGACAGACTGACATTGCGAAAAAATGATCGAACGCCTGTGAAATTTAAGCTGAAATAAACAATCGAGTAACACAATCAGTGTACCCAGAAGCCATTTCACAGGTCTTGTCTGTTTATTTTTGGAAATAACACACGATGGAAAAGTGTCTTTGGATCGCTGTACGCTGTGGTTTTTATCAAATGTCCACTTGTTGACTGAGAGACATTTACACCGCCTGACTATTTGAGCAGGACAGAAACAAGTCATTAAATACTTCAGCCAGTCTGTCACAAATTCGCTCCTATGTAGTAACGCTCGTTTTCAAAATAAGATTTTCCATAACTCAATCATCTAAGCAACAGTTTGCGGAGAAGAGGCACAAACCACTTCAAAAAGCAATCAATCTTCGCAATGCATGTACAGTCCAACTTCCACAAAACTACACCTCCCTAGAGCATCAAACTCGTAAAAAGGTCGTCGCGTCAATTTTGTAAAGAACCGATCTCTCCATAAAAACACCTATCTACAACATTTCGATGGGTGTTCGCTCCTAAGAAGTTGCACAGTACATGTACAATGTCATACATTTACGTGCATAACACAATCTTTCGTAAGTTTATTTTTACAACTGTTCCGAAATCGGATACTTGTGTAAAACTATCAATAAATTTTACACACATCTAGGTAAAAGTCAGTGATCCTACTGTAACATGGTATTGTTTTCACAGGCACTCTAAAATTTTGAAGACTTTTTATGGTCCAATCAAGGTCACCGATATGGTAATGGTCATGAACTCAGGGTTGTTTGTGTGTTTACTAATTTTGTGTACTGCTTGTCAGCGTTTGTTGTGCTTAGCAATTTATGTCATTATTTACATTTTGTAAAATCATAAAAATTCTGAACAACTAGATTATGGAGAAATATCTCGCACTCAACGAATTTTGAGTTTTCCTTCTTGAGTGGTATAACGCATTTTTTCTAGAAAGTACAATGGTATTAATGGTTATGCAAAATAACAGTAACAGCTAGGCTCATAAATCATCAAGCTCTTGTTTTTATTTAGTTAATTATAAAAGAAAAATAATGTATATGTAGACAGTCTAGCAATTTGCAACTAAATTGAAATATAACTATAGAAAATAAAAATGCGCAAAACTTAATATTTCTTAACTTAACAAAGGTGTTTCATCAAAATTTAGTGTATGCTTTATCTTTTTGTGGAGTAACTGCTTGATTTTGGATAGTGTAATAGATTTTGTTTGTTCGTTCTTTTGACATAAACTCTGGAAAAGTTCATTCTAATGTATCGTATGAGTCCATCATTTCCAAAATTGCACTTATTATTAGTTGAAAACACTCTACACTGATTTTTACAGTGTTGCCAATGCGTTTAGTAAAACATAGTTTCATTCAAGACTGTCATTAGCAAATATGTACAATCATGTTCTATAATACTAATTTGTAGTACTAACAACAGCAAAGAAAGAAAATCGCTAGACAATTTTGTCGTCATGGACTTATTATAGCTCTGAAAAAAATGTAGTTTGTTAATCCTAAGATGAACTTCCATGTACCTTCTGAGTGTGTACATTTACATTCACATAAGCGCAATTTTGGGAAAGACATTTCTTATTTTTCGACAAAAGAGTGTATTTGAATGACTTATTTGTTTTGAAGAAATTCTGTCAATTTTTTATGTAGTTTAACCGATATGAGAAAAACTGAGTAGGCTCTTGTGATATTGGAGTTTCAAACGAAAGGGCAAGATGACTATATTTTTTTGTTACCTCGGAATATCTGCAGCACAGCCTGGTCCCACATGCGCATACAGAGCATCAAATCAAGTTCATCAAGACATGTGTCCCAACAGATTTTCATGCCGATTTAGGACAGGATTTGAAAAAGTGTTTACATTGTGTTTTTATATGATTTGAGCTCGGACCTAGTTTTTGACTCAATGTTATCTAGTTTCAAAGCATTCCTAAGATATATGAAGACAAACAGTCCGACCAAGTATCGTGCTAATTAGAAACGATTGTTGTCTTTAAGGGGTTCGCAAGAATTTCTCACCATTGGACTAGGTCAACAGACTCAATTTCTAATCAGACAGAAAGGTTTCCTGTAGAATGTTTACAAGGTTTCCCGATAGTAATCCTGTTTTAACTCTCTGAATCTCGTTTGAATATCATCCCAGATTTTATGAATATATATTTGGGTGATTTAAAGAGCAAACATTCCGACCCTCTTTCCTGATAATTTTCCTAATAATTGGGGGGGGGATGTAGTCTGTTAAGTGTTAATAATGTGGTATCTATAGACAGACAGGCATGCGAACGTGCAAGAGTAAAACAGGTTTTGGAATAAATCAATTTTCTTTTGAAAAATATGTCTGCGAATTAATCCATTTTGCAGCAAGTTTATGAATTAAGCCCGTACAGTTTCAACTAAAGATTCTACGATGTGAAATTTCTAAATTTTGCTTGGAATAAACAGTTTGAACCCATCCATTATTTGAGTTGAATGTTGCCAGTCAGTCCCCGTCGAAATAATCATTGTCATTACAGATGTATACTTAAGACAGACAAAGACTTCAAGTAACAACTTTAAGGTGCCTTTTATCAATATTGTATATAGTTTAAAATTTAAGAACTGCTCTGATTCGATAAAGAGTTTGAAACATGTTCCGAATGATAGATGACTTAAGCTGAAACTCTGTCAAGATTAAGGTAATTTTAAAACATGTGAATATGGTCTGACCGTCAGAAGCACATTCAAAAATCAAGTTTTGTAGTTCGCAAAATCATATATTCTGTTAGCTTTTTGTAAAGAGATGGAAAATTGTGATATTAAATTAGTAAGTCACCTAATTGCTCTAAAAATAAAACATATCAAAAGAGAAAACGCATATGGTCTTATTTTTCATCGTATTTTACATGTATTTCAGCATAAGTACAGTTGTTGCAGAAGGGTAGTTTATTCTACCATCGTCTCTAGGGAGATCCATTAATACACGTAAGAGACTGCAAACTATTATAAAGATAGACAGGTCGGTAGCGGCACTCGGACCCAGGAAACCCAACCAGTGAAAGGATTACATTTGTAGTTGTTTTAAGTCGGCGGCCTAACAACCGACTAGGGAGGCTGGTCTAACCGACGGACAATGTCATGGACTTGTAATCGAGGTTTTATTAGAGAGGTCAACACTATATGTTTTATCATTCAGGTTATAAAAGGAGCAGTTACAATGTAGTATCATTTGCAGCAATAATTGATTTTGAACGGGTTCCGACAAACAGTGATAATATACATAAAAAAATTGTCATGTAAATCTACTCTTTAATATTCAATTCCCGTTTAATAAAATTGAATTATATATACAATGCATAATAATAGAACTAGTGAATTAAAATGGCAAACTGATCAAATGCCCCCACACCCATCCGTTAGACTAATGTTTACATTTAATGTAAGTTTCATGCGAAAAACGCAGATGTAAAAAGAAATCAACGCAATCTTAATTCCTCTTTTATTACAAAAACATGTATTACTCTGTGACAATAAGGAGTTTGATATATCGTGCTTCTTTTATTCACGTTGTATAGATGCGTTTGAATTCGTTTAATATGCTAAGCAAAGTGTTTCATTTCGCCTAATTTGATAAAAGTATGCATATGCAATGTTTCTGTACTCTCATTTATATGAATGCGACATAGCATCTCTAAATTTATATCACCACAATCATTATGTCCTCCTTTTGAGTTATTTAGAAAAAATACGACACATTCAGTAGAGCTTATCATTTCGTGTTAACTTCTATTCAAGAATGTTTCATACTGAGTAAAACATTTATCAAACATTACAATACCGAATTACGAGACCTCCCGACTGAAATCATTATTCTTATAGTGATAGACATGTTTTAGAGAAATTGACGTGATGTTATTTTAGTGTTCTTGCTGTGATACACTTGTAATATACTTGAATTTTTTACTTTAGACATTTATAAATAGTTTTGTGGATTATTTTTCGTCGCAGCCGTATTAAGCTCGCTTTTGACCGGAAGTATGGAACCCTTCAACCGCCAATAAAATGACAAGTAGAATGTATAACATTTTTTGACGCTGTAAGGCACCTTCTAATTGGATAATACAGGGTATATGGAATTACCGCAAACAATCAAAAACGACCGAATAAGACAGAAAAAAGGACCGAAAACAATTTTTATTTTTCAAAAGTAAGAAGATTTTTTGTGTAGGATGTGAAGGGAAATCTTAGTCTTGCACATACGCAAAGAAGTAAAAAAGAGTCGTTTAGTGCATTAACCGCTACGACAGCAGCTTCATGCATCTATTTCTTTTCATCGATTATTGCAGACTCAACCACAGACAGGGTCATATCAGCAGTACACTCGATGACAATTTGATTGGAGTCCTGGTATCAAACAGAGATATAACTTCTTGATTGTCCGACAAATGAAGCATACCATCTTCATAAAGATGAGACTGGTTGTCTTCACCCTAGCTATTGCTATCTGTCCATATCTCCTACAAGATAAGTTTTGTGAAAGAAGTAGAAGCTTGAAAACTATGATTCATTTTGAAAACATGTTCCACTGGCGCTATTTCACTTAAAAAAGACATGGTGGTTTATTTCTTTTTTTTGGTTAGCTGTTTGTTGTAATCCAATCCTCAGAATTTTAAAATATTTGATGGAGTTAGTAAGATGAAACTGTATGTATATAGCTGCATTTGAATTATGTGTCATGTGAAACACTACACTTTTACTCCTATTCAAAAAGTATAAACGTGATCAAAATGAACAGTCGTTAGAGTTTAGAGTACTAATAAGGCATTAAATATACACGTTAACTACTGGGGTTAATAAAGTTAACTTGATTTAGAGCAGTACATGTAACAGCTACCACTCTTAAATGTTTGTGGTAAAATATCAATAACAAGATAAAAGCAACGTCTTTTAGAAAAAGGGACTACTTTACTTCTGTCTGACACTTCTGTTTATGTATTTAATTTATTCTCTCGTTTATACACTAGCATGTTTCTATCAAAATCAAATTATTATTCCATGCACGATCATTGACCAAATAATCGATCCAATTGCAATCGCTCAATTTCAATTGCATTATCACTGTTTTATACAGCACTTGATTGAAATGATTTGGTTGATGTCTATGCACTATCCATACACTTCACTAAAATAAAACGGTTTGTTATGGAACTACTATTTGAGTCAAAATTTTTTTTCACGTCATTCGTTTCCTTTGAACGGCAAAAATATGTATGTTTGATCACTACGCGATATTGAATATATTGGTCAGAGAGTCAATAACAAGTTAGGTATCTAATGCCTTAAAGAGGCACTCCCTACATCTAGCAAATTATATTCTCGAAACATAGATTATGTGTTCAATGAACGTAAAATGATAAATAAACACTATTTCAAAGAAGAACCTGTGGCGAAAATGCTTCATTTTACCACAATTAATCAATATTTAGGCTTTCTGTAATAAATCGCATCCACCCTTTTATTGTACAACAACAACTCTACATAGATTATTGAATGGTTTACGGTACTGCAGTATATTTTAAACCGCTGATTTTGGAATATTTATATTAAGTCATACCTACGGAAGCACAGAGGTGACATGTGGTAATTTTTTTTATATTATCTCGTGGCCACGCGATAATAAAAAAAGAAAAAACGAAAAACTAAAAGTTATCGCGTTTTGTTTTTCGTTTTTTCTTTTTTTATTATCGCGTGGCCACGCGATAACGTTTTGTTTTTCGTTTTTCTTTTTTTGTTATCGAGTGGCCACGCCATAACGTTTAGTTTTTCATTTTTTCTTTTTTTATTATCGCGTGGCCACGTGATAACTTTTGTTTTTCGTTTTTTTCTTTTTTTATTATCGCGTGGCCACGCGATAACGTTGTTTTTCGTTTTTTCTTTTTCTATTATCGCGTGGCCACGCGATAACTTTTGTTTTTCGTATTTTCTTTTTTTATTATCGCATGGCCACGCGATAACGTTTTGTTTTTCGTTTTTCCTTTTTTTATTATCACGTGGCCACGCGATAAAGTTTAGTTTTTCGTTTTTTCTTTTTTTATTATCGCGTGGCCACGCGATAACTTTTGTTTTTCGTATTTTCTTTTTTTATTATCGCATGGCCACGCGATAACGATTTGTTTTTCGTTTTTCCTTTTTCTATTATCACGTGGCCACGCGATAAAGTTTAGTTTTTCGTTTTTTCTTTTTCTATTATCACGTGGCCACGCGATAAAGTTTAGTTTTTCGTTTTTTCTTTTTTTATTATCACGTGGCCACGTGATAATATAAAAAAATTCCCACATGTCACCTCTGTGCTTCCGTACATACTACTTCCAAAGTATCTATTATTTATATTTTGGAGATTATTTAGTTCGACATCAGTTATAGGGTGTGTCCCTTTAATACTGTTATGCTTTTTGCATTAAAGGCCTGCTTTCTGTTAAGTTTACCTCGATATAGAGCTCTTATACAAGCTGATGTCTTGTCATATAATATGAGGATGGTTTTACATAAGTCAGAACTTCCGTATACAAGTCCTGCTGTCTAGGCTGACGAAATAAAATTACGCAACGTTTGTTCGGATAGAAAACTGCTTAATTCCTTGAATTGTTTTGCCAAAATGTACTGCAAACGTATTCACTCATCAGATATATAACAGTTTGGAGTTTAAAACATCTAATAACATCTTTAGTGCATTCAAAAGTAGTGTAATTGACATGCTGCTGTGAAAATCATATTAAGAAGACGAATTTCGGCTTTGCAGAACGCAACATAAAGAAAATATTTCACATTGCAAAGAATTGCTACATGAAGCAATTTATCATAATTAGTTTAGCTGCCATAATTTTAAAGCTGCTCGCTTTATGATTTTGATGAAAACATAAAGTTATATATATTTAAACTTTCTGAAAATATAATAGTCACATAAAAAGGTTCCAGCATAAATTCTTGTAAAATAAACCTGTACATTTGAAATTTTACGTTAGTTACAAAGGCTTTTGAATATCCCAATATAACCAGATAGAGTTTCGGTGCCGTTAAACTAAACCCATTTGCAATGGAATTTTGCAAAATACTACCTAGTCTTTCACTTACATTGTTGATTCTAGCCATTTCATGTATCAGTATATCATTTTTGATAATTTCATTTTTTCACCGGAAACTGTGAGCGAGCAGCTTTAATACAATGTTTGAAAAAAGGTACTCAAGCAACATACTTGCACTATGTGTACAGGAAGCATTAATGTCATTGAATATTTTATCGGAAGCATTGCAGACGATTTTAAACTTCATCATTTCAACAAGAACCGAAATACAAAGCAATTTATCACTATTTTTCAATATAAAGGTCAAACATTTTTAATACAGTGTTGAACAAAAGCATCATTCCGCCAAATTCTCGCAAATGTTTTCTTAGTAGTTTCTGGTAGCAATTTGCAAAAGAAAAACAGGTAAGACAAATGTCACTTTCTATTAAATACGTATGCGTACATGTATGTGCCGACGCCTAATTATTAATAAGATTTTACGTAAAGCTGTAAAGCAAGTCATGAAAATATAACAAAGTAGACAAATTTCTTTCCGGTATTTGTAGTATCAATGTATTTGTATACTTAAGTTTCACAAAGCAACTTCTTTTCAAAATTAAATAAAACTTTCAACTGCATCTGAACTAAATATTTCGTTGATTAGAGACGAACAAGTTTAAAGTTTCAAGTTTTATTTCTGATCAAGGCTTATTACAAGCATGTGATAAACATGTACATTTGTCATATCCTAGCTTCAATAAACATGTGATATTTTGAGGAACAAATACACAATTCTGTATATTACAGATATAAATGTAGATTTCTGTGCGATACCTTTATAAAGTACAAGATATTTAGGAGAATGAGTCAATATTTGAAGGCAAGTTTTACCGGTTTAGTTTTGTTACTGGTACACATTAAATCACACAATCTAATAGAATTTGTATTTCTACAATAATACTTAGATAAATAAGATTTCCTAACATCAAGAAAATAGGGGCATTCAAATCAATAGTGAAATTCGTCCCCTATACATTTACAATATGTGCAGAATCTTTGGCTTCTTTTCAAGATTAAATTTCTACCTTTTGCAATTGGTAATTTATGATTTAGCGTTCTGAATTTCCACATTGTTATAACAAGATTTCTAGGTAAA
>JAFMSR010003693.1:0-12604 GCA_022818135.1 Saxidomus purpurata | reverse complement strand
GTTTTGTTATCAACAAGGTCGGTCGTAAGACCGGTCTTATCTTAAGACCGAAACTTAAGACCTTCCCTGCGACTTTGACAGGACCGTTTTATGAAAACGGTCGTAAGTCTTCGGTCGCAGCTACGATCAATTTTCGTCGTACGACCTTAAAAACAGTGACGCAGTCCGAAAACGTAAACTTCCGGGTCACGTGACTTCGCGCGCAAATGTCAAAATCGTCTGTTTCCAATGTAAACAATATGGCGGCGAATAAGAGAAAGTCAAACTGGACTGAATGCGAGATGGTTTGTCTGGTGAACGAGTGCACCCAGAAGATTGATGTTATATCGGGGAAACATGGTGATGTTTCATCAGCTCAGAAATCCAATTTCTGGAAAGATTTAGAGGACAGGTTTAAAATCTAGATTCTTAGAAGTAAAAATCTTAGAAAAATCAAAAAAAGAAGAAGAAGAATTAATATAAAGATCTAGTATAATACGTTGAGAGAATGAAATGATTTGTTTAGTACAAGAGTGTATTGAAAATAAACATGTAAAAACGGGTAATCATGGAGACATATATCGTCTGTATTTATATATATTACATAGTTAGAACTACTAAATTAAGAATATAAGTATATTTTTTGTTTAGAAGCCATTTCTTTCCTTGAATTTTGAGCATACAGTAGAATCTACTGGTAGTTAATAAAATCACTTTCTTTCAGAATAAATAGTGTAGGGGGTTCATCTCGATCTGTGGAAGAAATAACAAAGAAATGGAAGGACTTGAAGGTATATTAGTCGATGAATATCTCAAGTTGTAACCAAAATTACAAGCCAAATGGCAGATATGTAATGTCATGACACAATGATCACCAGTCTAATACATTGTTTTGGTCTAAATTACTGTAAACATTTTACTTTTGAATGATCAATGTACCGATATGCTTCTTTCTATCTCTGAGGGAAATTTTGCTTTAACTCTACAAATATAATCCATTTTGAAAGTCCCAAGACACTAACTAAAATTTTTAATGTATATTAGACTCTGTTCACTTTGTGAAATTATCATAAGAAAAATTAAGATAACTGAATTACTACATTCTTTTTATTTCGTTCATGTTGTAAATAAATGATTTACACATGAAATGGAAAATATCCATTTTTTTTCATATTTCTAAACCTCCGTAATTATTACTTATCAATACTGATTGAACATGCTAACTAGTACTGGAATGGTGAATTTGTTGCAATTTTCAAAGCTTTGTTACAAGAAGTCGGTGTTCTTTTAATATTAAGTAGGCCTACATGTGTTTTTCAAAACATTAGATATTTTTCACTTTTGCTTTATTTTGTGTCTATTGCAGAGTCAAACTAAAAAGAAGGAGCAGACCAGGAGGAGGGAGATGCGAATGACAGGTGGAGGAGGAGCAGTGGCCGCATTGAGAGATTGGGAGGAAAAGGTAAAATGTAATTAAGGTGGAAAGAAAGTTTACAATAAAGCAATGAAATCATATGAATGAAATTGATTCTTAAAATTTATTGTTTATCTCCACCCGTTGAACTCTTGTATTTATTTTCCAGATTCTAGCAGTAATTCCGCAGGCAGTCATTGAAGGGGTTGATGGGGGTGTTGACTTGTTCCAAAAGAAGTTGAAAGGTGACTTTTTCTTATCTTTTATGGAGAAAAAAAATGAAAATATACACAAAATTATCAAAGGGTCATTACCAGAATTGAACTTAAACATAGCTTTGGCAAATTGTAAATTAGAAAAAGATGTGATCAAATAAGTTATACTTTTAGATCAGCAGAGGCAGTGTGTGTGTGTTAAACCTTGATGTATTGAATTGGTATTGTTCAACCAAAGCATTTTTAGGTTGACTATTCAGAGAATTTGGAACAGTCACTTGTGCGTCGGCGTTGCAGCTTTGGTTAAAGTTTTGCCTGCTAAGTACTATCACGCACATAATTATCTCATTAACCACTTATGATGATATTGACTTGAAACTTTGTTAATGTCTCAAGGGGTGTCAAACAGTCAAGACCAATAACACTTGTTTAAATTTAGTGCAAATTATGCCTTTGTTTGACTTTGAAAATTTGGTTAAAGTTTTGCATGCAAGGTACTATCATGCACATATCTTAGTAACTACTTATGGTAGTTATATCAAACTTAGCAATAGTCTCCACGCAAGCCACCTACAGACCAAGTTTCATTGTAATTGGTCACTCCTAACTTGAGTTATTGAGCGGAAACCATTTTTCTATTTTTAGTAACAGTGACCTTGACCTTAGTGACCCCAAATGCAATCCCAAGCGGCGTCTCCACGCAAGCTACCTACAGACCAAGTTTCATTGAAATCGGTCAAGCCTTTCACGAGTTACCATCCGGAAACCATGAAAACCAACAGACCGACCGACCGACCGACCGACCGACCGACAAACAAACAAACCGACAAGCTCACTCCTATATACCCCCCCCCCCAAACTTCGTTTTGTGGGGGTATAATAATACATATTCACTTCAAGTGCAGATATTTTTGTATTCTTTATGCATTCATTATAAATATACTTATACTACTTTACTATATAGTATCAGGCTGCACACAATCAAGCGTTGGGAGGTTACAAGAAGAGACCGAAGCACAAAGTGTTGAAACTGTAGAGACAGTGATTGGAGTTGGTGAGACTGACACAGTCCTGATACACCCAAGTAACATCAATGTCCAGGTTTTTATGTTACATACTAGATTATGGCTGTAGATATGTTAAACAAAATGAACTTTTTTAGATTAGCTGTAGTTGTCTATAAAAGTTTTAAAATTTATAAGGAATAGAGCAAGTCCAGCTTGTGAAGCAGTAAGAGAATACTGCCATATCAATGCATTTACAGTTATCCAAGGTTTTCAGTAACTGTGACCTTAAACAAACTTACATGCATATACACAATGATACATTTCCTGCAGATAATGGTAATGACTTTTTGGTTAAACAAAGAGCAGAAGTTACATTATTTTTACCTGAAGCCATATGGGTAAACCTTCTTGGTAAACATGGTCAACACTTCATAGCAATTTGTCTTACTCACTAAATTAATTTGACTTATTTTTTTATATGAGAACTTGATTTTGTTTCCCAGGTAGAAAATAAAAAGAACCAGCTGGAAGAGGAGACTTTTGCACATGGAAAAAAGAGAAAAAGGTATATTCAAGAACTGATACAAGTATATACAGAGAATAATGCCTGTATTTAATGTAAAATAGAAGGTGATTAATATGCTGGCAATGAAGTCTGTTAAATTTTTAAGTACCTTGAGATTCATTATTTTACTTTTCAACTGTTGAGCTTCTTGTTTTATACTGAGAAAAGAACATGACAGAAACATTAACCATACAAAAGTAATATGCTGAATGCACATTTTAGTATTGGATAAGATCTGATTTTTTATTTTTATCATACCTTTGACATTATATAATACAAACATCAGTTACTAGGATTAAGTCATACTTGATGGCAATTCCTTTGTGTTTATGTTTTCAGGTCATTAAATGCATTAGAAGATGCGCAGTATCAATTCTACATTGAAAATGCTGCGCTATGTAAATCGCAACAACTAGTTGCGAATCAGCAGGTAAAGACATTGGCTGTACAGGAAGAATTCTTTAGAGCTGCAACAGCAAAGCTTAGGGAAAAAGAAACCATGACAAGCTTCCTGAAAATATTTACAGAGCAGTAAGTAAACCTACATCTTTGCATACTTATAAACTACAAGCAGAACTGACTTAAGTTATTGCCTTTATTTGTATTCCAGTACAAAACGCGAGAACACGGAACAGTGAGGTGTTTCTATTCATTTCGGTTTTATTGGTATAAATGTTGCAATCATTCATTAATATCACTTAAACATGAGGCCCTTTTGCCAGTAAAGCTCTACTGCTCAGACTCATAAAAACTTATTCAATGCTATCAACGAAACGTTGATATAGGTCATTGCTACCTTGACCCACATATCCAATACAGATCATCAACTTGGCAAAACCAATCATTTTATGAAGTTTGAATATTATGGGTCATTATAGATCTCAAAGTAACATATGGAAACTAAGGAGAGAAGGAGGGGGGGGGGGGGGGGGAAAAAAAAGGGGGGTAAAAAAGAAGGAAAAAAAGTTAAGTTTTACTGTGACCTTGACCTTTGACCCACTGAACTCCAAAACAGAAAGGATGGTAAACATGTTGCAGGGAACTTTCTGAGCATGTTTGATGAAAGCTGAATGTACAGTAGAGCTAAAAAAAGTGAAGTATGCATGGAATCTCATTCTGTTCAACACAATTACTTTTATAAACATTATTGGTCACTAATGCATTTCATTTCTTTTATCTTCAGATGAAAGATGGAGGAGAGAAGCTTCATGTTCATTACTGTTCTTTTTTAAAAACCCCACTAGAAATATATTAAATTACTGCTTGGATCTTCTAAATGTGTTGTTCTTTGTTAAGAGTTTACATCTGTATAATGAAACCAGGAATTCAATTGATTGACACTTGTATATCAGTACTGGTAAATACAGGGGTTTAGCTGAAATTATGCTCACAGATTTCAATTTAATCTATGTCACACAGTCTTGTGTCATGTGGAGTGAATAGTTGAAATGAAAAAATAACGATATGAGTTAAGCAGAATGATTTCAAGATTTAACTTGATTACAAAGGAACATCAAAGCAGGAAAAATAAAAAAGATTTTTGCAGCAAATTAATTTTAATTCCTTATACAAAATGTATAGACTTGTATGTTTTGATAAACCATAGAAAAATATAAAATCAACACTGTTACTATTTAAAAAAGTTCAATGATATGCTGCCTGTATGCAATTGCAGTCACATCCGGATTTGCAGCTAGTCTTTCCTCCTCTCTTTCAACAACAACTGGCGGATTTTCCGGCATAGGGATGTTTTTTTCCAGACAGAAGTTGTGCAGTCTTGCACATGCCACAATGATTTTACAGCATTTTCCTGGTTTCTTATAAAGTACTCCACCAGTTTTATGCAAGCATCTGAAAGCCAATAGATATTTTAAGACTATAGCTTTATATCAAATGTTCCAAATAATCATAAACTATTTAAGGCATTTAAAGAATCAGAAGCATGAATAGAAATGGTAGGAAACTGGTTCACCAGGACAATGTAGCAGCTACCATTAATAAATCCAAGTATTTAATTATAGTGTACAAGTGTTTACAAACAGGCCCAATCAGTTTCTATGGTAAAAGATATGATTTACTGCTGTTACCTGTTGAATGAAGTTGGGAATAGTCTCCAAACTCCTGATTGCATATTATTTAATGATTTCATTAAGTCACATATTAACCACATTATTTCTCAAACATTCTTTAACATAGCAAAGCAAATTTCAAACTAAAATTGTCACCTAAATCAGTGATGAGTAATGGTGTTACAACTGTTTGAAGTTATATTAATATAGGTACATGCAAGTATTCCCTCACAAGGGAGTTTCACCAGGTAGTCTTGTGGATTTGGTTGGAGCAGCCCAAACCTATAGTCTTCATAACATCCATATGACCAGTGGAGAACTAACAAATACAGGATGGAAAACTGACAAGTCCTTTTATTATGGCGGGAAGTTATATAGGCTCTTGTAGTATGTCAGGAACACAACTTTTCTCCACACACAAGGACTCTAGTTGATAACAGGACTACATTCAATTAACACCATATTTCATGAGACTAGTTATTTCAATGATGACGGGAACAAACGTAGATGGATTAAAAAAAATATCAAGACGACCATCATACCTAAATCTAGATTTTAAAAGTCCAAACGCTCTTTCAACCACCATTCTTCCTGAGGAGTGTGCCTGATTATAAGCCCTTTTGCTTTGAGTATCCGGATTTAGCACTGGAGTTAGAAGGTGCTTTTTCAGAGGGTAACCAGAGTCACCTAAGAGGTGACCCATTTTCGTTCTCTCTAAGTGCCCCTGTTAAATAAATATATACCTTGTAATGTTTTTTAAATTTGAGTAATACAAACAGTAACTATATAGAGAATAATATTTATAATAGTTGGTTTTGGTGTAATTTCATGTTTTAGTTTCACTGAGTGAGCACCAAAAGTGATATTTTTCCTGTGGTTGTGTGAAAATAACTACATTTCATGTTGAGTAGTTTCTGGAAGCATCATCAGAAAGCATACACACATGACGTCACTTTGTTGACGTAATAAACATTGTTTTCGGCATTTGTTACACATGGTATACTATTTGATGTCAATCACAGTTGCAGATTTGATATTTTCACTTGTTTATTTCACTAATATATTTAAGTATCCCAATGAAAAGCATATAATGATTTTAAAGTGTTATAAAGTTTTTAATAATGAATCAATATAACTTTCATTCGTGTTGATTACCATTTATGAAACAACTACATAGAGCTTTGCCAGGGAATACAAAGTCTCTCACTGGATATAACCAGATGATGTTAACACATGACTAAAGCTCAAGGCGTTTAGAAAATAAGATCTACTTTGATCCCAAGACCTTTTTTCCTACTTTTCAATCATTCATATAAATATAAAAAACTTTACCTTAAGACTACAGTTATCAAAAACAGAAGCATCATGTGTTGAACCAGGCCACTTGGAGACAATGTCTGTAAATCTAAATGTATATAGTAAACTGTTAAAGGAACTTTCGTAAAGAACATCAGATACATTAAACAGTATTAAAATGTTCATTTACAGCATTGTTTCATTGTAGGAAAAACTTTTGTGTTAATTTTATGTTTTATTGGTTTTGTACCATCTACATTGAACAAGAATTACCAAAAAGAAACAATGATATTGGACATCAAACTGATTTGTTAGTCAAATAAAACTTTATCAATTAAACACACTTTTTACAGTCAATTACATTGTAGCTACTTAATTTTTCTGACCGGTCAACTACCATTTATGGAAAGGGTGCCTTTCATCTGGAATAAATTTTGTAATAAAGCTTAAATACATGAACTTTGCATGGTAATACAATCACTTTTATTCCAATGAACGATGATAGTCATTGAAGGAATAAGGAAATATCTTGCCTTGCTTTGTGGTCTACACATGCTTGTACATTTATAGCATGAAAATTCTTTCTACAGACATAGACCTCCTCATTTTCTGCAGGAGCTATTATAGGTATAAGTGTCCCATCAACAGCCCCTACTGTGTTAGGGATACGACACTTCCGGTAGAAGCCCTGCTTCACGTCAATAATTTCTCTACCATCTGGGAAACTGAAAGTGACCAAAAGTTATAACCTTTAATCTAAAATATTTTACATATTACATCTCTAAAATCTACAAGACTATATTAATCTTTTATTTCTTTATTAGTATAATTTTGAATGCAAATCTTAATCTCTCATCATCTAATATGTGCAGATAAGGAAATATTTTGTACTATTTATTAAATTGGTACAGTTTCATTTTGCAGAGAGAACACCACTTTTTCAGGTGGTCGTGTTGTGTGAGGCACATACTATAAATCACTGAAATATCTCATTGATTGAGGGTAAAGGGTTTGAGTCCTACTACTGGTGACTGTGAGAAAGTTGGCAGTGTTTTTTATGGATAATTATGGATCCTTCAAAGGAACTATAAAAGTTAAGGTAAACTGCTAGTATGTAAAATGACAGAAAAAAGTTTGAATCATGTATTTAACCTTGACACCAGAGATAGGGTCAATTGCATTGAAATGTAATTAATTAGTGCAAATGGTACAGAATTGCAGGTAAATTACTACAGGAATTTTGAGTTTCTACATATTGACCATTCTGACATGGAAAGATAAAAAAACTGCAGTTCACTTAATACCTATGTAAATCAGCAATAATTGGAAATTATTGAATTATTCATTTCTTTATTGATTATCTTCTACTTTTCTTATTATATTATATAAAAAATTTATTTATTCCTATTCTCAAACTAGATTAAGATCACCATCACGCAAAGTATCAAACACACATATTATTGGTTATATAGTTCTGACACATTTTTGTGATTCCATTACTGTTCTGAATACATGTAAGTAGATTGTTCTGAATGTAATCAATCAAATAATTACATGTACATTGATGTACCATTAACTGAAAAATATCTCAATTACATATTAGTTCAAATTATTTTACTTCTTGTAGTTAATTACATTCAATTACCCCAGAAAACAAACAAAAGGGAGATGATCACCTCACCTGATATTGTCAAATCTGTGATTAACCGCCTCTACAAACCTATCAATGATGTGGCAGGCACTTGACCTGAAATTAAATAAGACCTTAACAATAAAAATGATCAACATTTTTGGAGAAGTCTTGAATCATTCAGATTTTAAAACATTAATCCAAGCATACATGCGGTTACATGTATTTTAAATAATAAATTATAGTATAAATCAATCTGGACAATTCAAGAGACTGTTAAATTATTAGCATTTTGTATGTACCCAATTATGTGATACAGCCTGTAGTTTGTAAAATCACTTGAAACCTAAAACTCATTACAGAAACTATTAAACACAATCTGAATGAAGTGCAGTTCATTACCTTGATTTTTGAAACCTTGAAATGAAGTAATTTCTAATTCTGCTAAATTGAAATATAGTGCTTTTTTCTATTGCTGCTGGCAATAATTACAATCCTTGACTCTTGTACTCCAATTACACTGAAGACAATCAAGTTTCTTCTTTCATAATACAGTTTATAAAACAATGTCAGATGGAGAAAGTTCAGGCTTCTATTGCAAGTAGACATTTCTTATTCATTCTTAAATACATGTATCAATGAATTAAAAATTTAAAATGAAATGCTGGTTAACAAAATTACAATGTACCTGCTAACTCCATGTAAATCTGCTACTTCAGAAAGTAAATCACCCTTTGCCAAATATCGCAAACCAATAAGTACCTTAAATAAAAATTAAAAGTTTACTGTTGACAGTAACAGTATATAAAGACCTATAATGAGGTGGATAAAACCCTTGGGTTCAAATTCAGACAGAGATAGGGTTAGGGTACACAGACAAGTTAAATGGGTACACATAGAATAAACAAATATGTTTAAGTTGCAATATATACACAGGATTTATTATATTACCTGAATATACGATCCCTGATGAACAGTTCAGCAAACTTGCTCTAAGTACTATAATGTATATATCTGACCTTGAAAATTGCACTAGGTCTCAGCGATATAACCACAGACACATACAGGCTCGTGATATAATTATGGTTCTAATATAAATTGATTTGCAACTATAGGATATAGGTTCAATCCCTGGTTTAGTAACATGTAGTGTGTTCTTATGCAAGATACACAGTTAATAGTACACAAGTCATAATGAGATGATTTTTTTTGCTTGGCCTCATATATATATTGCGCATGCATAGTCTGTCACTTTCCACTTTTCCCCCAACAATGTAAGCATGCTTTCAGTGACTGACAAATTAAATGGTAAGATTTCTGGTCAAATAGTTACATTAAACTGTTGTTGTTGCACTTTGTTGATGGAAATCAAGTGTCTGTTTGATCAACAACATATGATTGTAAATATTAACAAAATATTCACGTGTTTTAACAAGTGTCCGGTTTGATGGTCGTCCGGGATTGGTGGTCCCCAACCAGTAATGCTACAGTGGCAAGGTGCAGTGTGTTCGCCTGTTGGTAAGAGGGTCCAAGGTTTTATCACCAGTGCTACGGTGATTTTGCCATAAGGCAAGACATACAGGCTTTTGATGAACGGGCAGGTTATGAGTATGCAAGTGTTGTGTGCAGCTAATGCCCTTATAATAGAAAACTGTTCAACTATATATACCAACTTTCAACAGTTCAAAGAGAGGTGTGTATAGTTCAGTAGTGATTCAAAGTTTATGTGTAACCAGAAGTAAGGTGACCTCCATTGGTTTGAGATCGAGCAGTGTTGTAAGCTAAAAAAGTTTACACCAGAGGTTTTCTCCCCACAGTTACTTTATGATCCATACTAAACTTTCATTTAACTATAGGAACGATTTATTTTGGGTACGAATCGCGAGTACAACTAAAGTCTTTGACAGATATCAAACAGATAATATTCAGCATGACTGAATTCATGAACACACGAACTGTATAATCCCCTATATGTCTGCCTAATTTACATGGTGATAAGAACAAGATACTTATCGTTATTGCTCCTGACATCTTCGATAACATAATCAAACGCTATAACATCAGCGCTTAGTAGTAGCGCCCCTTGTTTCTTAAAATAGAATATACACAGTACCCCTACTGTACAGCACCGTGAACGCGATAATAACATTGAAATGCGGATCTTTTATTGTACAGAATATATTATTATATAGATCTAGATCCTTCTTGAGATACAATTATACCTGAGTCAAAACAGGAATGGGTTGGGATTGATCAGGTCGGCATGACGTCACTTCCGTAGTTACCAATTATCCGCCATATTGCCGAGGTGAAAACAAGCACCTGGCAACCGCATAGTTCAAATAGGGAGTAAGCTTTAAGATAGTCTTATTTTTCAGCCCAGACAAAATTTAGACGTTAAACAAACCATTTCATATATATTTTTTACTTATTTCAATGTCTTAGCGATGTTTGTCAGATATTTCTTTTAAAAATTCTTGAAAATGAGTGTTAAAATTAAATGACGTTCGGTGAAATATCATGCACGACAAGAAAAGATAGAAAATGTATTTTTAATTCGGCCTATGTAAAATGATCTATATGTTTTAATTATTTTCTTTAAATTTCTTATACAAAATGTATTAGGATAAATAATTTATTTGTTACAAACTTGTCCTGATTTGATATAGATTTCCAAAGTACACAACTTTTCTCGTATATGTCTAGATCTAACTAAAATCAGGTCGAAACACATCATTAGGTATATACTAGAATGTTATGTTGAAAATTTTGTCACAAAAATGTATTTTATTACAGGACCGTATGATATTATTAAATACACAGATTTGTTTTTTAGATCTAGTCTTTATAAAGGGCTGGCATTTATATTCAAAATAATTTTAAAAAATCACGTAATTAAAGTAAAGGCCCTATATTGAATAAATGGAGATACATATACTAAAAGTCACTTACATGTTGCGGAACACTTATAGCTTATCCTTAAAATCCATTCAATAAAATCAAACAACACAAACAATATCTCATTTTACAACGTTGCCATGGTTAATTGATGGAATTTATGTGGATCTAGCCCAAGGCATAAGTCACAACAAAGGATGCGATATGATTTGTTGTTAATTGGCGACCCCCTGCCAGTAATCTTACTTGTCACACATCATTGCATATTGCACACTGGTCAATTGCATTTGATAATTACATAACAATTTGCAGAGTGCCCAATCTAAATTACGCAAATTTTTATTGTGAACGATCGATCTAACATATGAATTTATTTACCATGTGACAATAACGAACCATATATTTAATGAATGATAGACCTATATAACGTTTATGAGTTACATTTATAATGTATGATCAAGCCTGCATTTAAATGTTATTTAATCATCTTACATATATAAAACTTGGTAAAAAATAATTCAGCAAATGAAAGTTTCAAGCAACCTTACAAATATTCGGAAAATACTTATTTTTGGCTGTTGATGACAAATTTTATGTACTCCGATGAAATGTTTTTCTATAAGTGAAATTAGACACGTACATGTATTTAGGTAGATATCGTGATTTCAATTATAATGAGTTTTTAATAGATTTACGTCAACATTTTGTTTACAACTTATAAAATCGAGAAAACTATTCTGATTTACGATCTTAAGGTAGATCGCTCTAATACTAGATTCTAATTCTTAAATATACCCACAAGAAAAAGTTTCATGAAAAACCTTCGATAACATGCTTGTGAATTTCTTCCTCATTTTAGAAATGTAATTAAATGGAGCATTTGTGTTCTTATTTTCGGAGGCAAGTTTTAATCGTCATAGGAACAAATATCGTCCATAATTGAATAATTTGTAAGTCATGTGCATGCGTAGATCTAGATCGTTTCGATACATTTCTAACACATTTAAGAATGAAAAACATCTTTTCCTTTTGATAGAAACAAACAGAAACAGAAGTCGGTGTCATTTGCATATAAAAAACTCATCATAACTGCTGCATTTTTATTCTTTAATCAAATAGTTTTATAACATTACACGGACTTTGCTCTATACGCTATTAACAAGATGGCGGTTGTTTTCACCTCGGACAGCGTTGCTATGCCTGAGCAGGTGCGCGCAACGGTAAATGCCCGGATGTCCGACCTGATCAATCTTTTTGTTCCCTTCATTAGATCGTCGTTAAGGGCATTTTCCAAGATGAAGATCCCTTCTCGTGACAGTCTGTAGCGGGACAGTACTTCCCCGTCACGTAGGTCAGCGAGGCTGGCTCTATGTCTAAAAATACGTCTTTGGCGTCTTTGACGCACTGGCCCAGCTGCAACAATGGCCGCCATTTTTAAGACCATCAGTCTACTTACGACTGCGTCCGATCGGTCGTAGACTTAAGACTCATATTTACGACTTCTTAGCTGCGACTTTGTTGATAAAACGGT
>JAFMSR010003692.1:0-12611 GCA_022818135.1 Saxidomus purpurata | reverse complement strand
CAAGTTTAGATGTAGTATTTTGAAAAATACAGTTGAACCAGTGCTTGTATAGTCACCTTGTTTAACATTTAGTCTCAGGGCTTTTTCCCCTTCTATATTAGGGGCCGTTTACAGGTATGTTCCCTTCAAAAAATTTCTTACAAGTGATGCAGTTTTCTAATGTTGACTTTACCCAATCAGTATTTTCATTCCCTTTTGCCAAAATACCGAGCTATTTTCCCCCCCACCCCCTAATTCAAAGGCATGGGCCTGTTCCCCTCTCTGTAAAAAAGCCCTGATTTTGCTTTAGTGACCCATGTAGATCATGATCAGGAGTCCATACAGGTCAATTTTAGAAATTTTGGTTAACAATGTAAACATGCAGCTGAGCCACATGTCTTATTAGATGCTATTCAGTTTTTGATGCTTAGGCCAAAGAAAATATATGTGTGTTTCTGGTCAGTTTAATGCTGACCTTAAACTTTTTTATAAGATAAAGGATGTAAGAAAAGACAAATTCTCAAGTTCTAGAAATGAAAAGGAATAACTGATAAATTAAAAAATCTGCCTACCAAAAAAATTTTTTTTGGGGGCGGCAAGGAGGCTAAGGAGGCTCGAAACAAAGGTATTTTTTGGGGGTGTGGCCTTAACAGTAATTTCTACTATGAGTGCACCTGTATCAAGCAACAACCTTCTTTAAGCAACCACTGTAGGTGCATTGGTAGGCTACTGTACTGTATCTATACTAATTGTTTATTCTCGATTGCTAAACATGTCCTTGTAACTCAAATTAACCACTTTCAAGACTCACTCCATTTGACACATCAACCTCCACCCTACAGAGTTGCTAATTAAAAAAAATATTTGAAAATTTTATAAGGAAATCTAAGTTTTGGATCAAGATGAGATCTTACAGAATTTTAGATGTTTTTTTTAATTTTTCTATGATCATTTAGATTAAGGAATGACGTAAAAGAAAACTGTATTAACTTTCTTCATTGGGAACAAGTCGTTGAAATTTTAAAATTAAGCAAATCATAAATGTGCATACAGATCCTCAAAATAAACACAATGATTATGAAGTGTTTTGTAAATACAGAGATTTAAAAGTACTTTTCTGTTGTCACCATCAACAAGTAAGGATCTCCCCCTGCCAAATGTTTACTCATACTTCATGAAGTACTCATGAAATATTCATGACTTCTTCATGGAGAGACTTCATGAAGTCTTCATGACAAAAACATGAACTGCAAATGAGACAAATGCATCAGCCACTCATGAAAACAGAATCATGAATTATTCATGAAGTGGTTAATGCATTAAAAATGCATGAAATTAAGCATAGCCTGTGTTCATGAAGAATTCATGAAGTTTGTATTTATTAATCTTCATGAAGAATTCATGAAGAAATTCCTGAAAAAAATACTTCATGAAGAATTCATGCATTATTTTGTTCTTTATTTCAATGTCTCATTTGCACTTCATGTTTTTTCCATGAGCACTTCAAGAATAAATATTCTTAGAAATTCATGAACACATTTGTGCTTTTCCTGAATATATATGCTGAACAATGTTTTTTCCATGGATGTTACTTCCAACACCACTCTCTCTCGAGCAAAGCAAATTTTGTAGCATTAAGTTGTGGCTTTAGATTATTCATGCATTTGATGGTTCTCTTGTCAGTCCGAGTGGAGTTAATCAGTTCATTTTTACTAACACTTGGAAACACAGACGTTTGAATATGTTCTGTTCCCCAACTCTGTTGAAGAGTTCCCTCAGTTAAAGCTGACAGTGATGAAGCAACAACTGTGGCTGGAGGAAATTGTTGCTTTAGTTCACTCTTTTATGTCCATTCGTTTGCTGGTGCACCCGTTTGGTATACTTATGTCAGATTGACTGGCTGGAAGACTGCCTATCTTTAAGTTTATCTTCTCTTTCCTGCAGTTTTCTATGGACATCACCTCATCTTCTAGTTTCTTAAATTCTCTCTTCTAAAAAATCAATAAAATATGTTTATACAGATGAATTAAATGAAGAGGTTGCATTGTGAGGAAAAAATCTAGTACCTCCTGTCAGCACCATTAAACAGTGCAGGAAAGTTTTTGATGTTATATTTTTGAAATGCTAAGGCTAAATATGCTGCTTTTCCTAGCACTTTTTCTTGAGTCACAACTATGTGATACCTTGCTTAAATTTCAAACGATGTAATAGAGTAATTAAAGTTACCAGTCAGCAATGTGCTTAAAATTGAAATCCTGTTAAATCTTAAAATTATTGTTACCCTAACTCTTGACTCAGTTCTCAAATGACAGCATGATTGTACAAAGTTTCACCCTAACAAGAGCTTTACTGAACAGAAAATTACAGAAGACGTACCTTGATGGCTCTTTTCTGTCTCTTCAGTTCAGGTACTGGACACTGTCATTTCCTTAAGTAAGAGACAACAAAAATGTTAAACAATGTTAACTAATTGCCAATTTACGACATGTAGAGCCTGTCAGCTGTCAAATTGACTTAACTCCTTACCAAAAAGAGATCTAGGTCAAAATACACGCTGTTTATAGAAACTACAAAGAGAAGTAATTCTAAAAACAAGGTGACTTATGGTGGTGAACATTTGTGCCAAGTTACATCAAAATCCCTCCATGCATGAAGAAGAAATGCTCTGGACAAAGATATTCCTTAATTTGACCTTTAACCTCTAAGTGTGACCTTGACCTTAGACCTAGGGACCTGGATATTGTGCATGACACTCTGTGTCATGATGGTGGACATTTGTGCCAAGTTATTTAAGAATCCCTTGATCCATGGATAAGCTACAGCCCAGACAAACTAAACTCGGATGGACGGACGCAAACACATACACCAAACCGTCATTTGGAGAACTATATCAAGCTTTCGTAAGCGGCTCGACAAAAATGTTAAACAATGTTTGCTACCATCTTCATGCAAATGTTTAAATTGTAGAGTCAGATAGTTCAACTTTTTAATGACAAATACCAGATATATTGCAAGATTTTTGTTCAATAAATTGTCGGACACTGTAAAAAACTAACTGCTAAGTAAGCTGCATTTAAAATACATATCTTTTCACAACAGTTATAATCAGTAACTCAATTTCATTAAAGTTATAAAAATACCTGGAGCATTAACTGTCCCTTGTGACTTTATACAATCTGCAGAACCAAATTTACATGCATCCTCCCTCTCCTTGAACAGCTGAAGTTTAAGAATAAATATATAACAGGTCATTTAAATAAATCCCGACGTTACATAGTCATCCATTCTTGGTTATTTAAAGTTAAAGATGCATAGAGACCTGTAATGAAAGCCGAGGAATCATCTTTCCCGAATGTAAATAATTTATCAATTCCCGGATATGCAAAATTTTAGTACCGTCCTCTTCTAAAAACGTATCCGGAAATAATATAGGAAACAAACTGCACATATCTACATAGTTCTTGCTTGCCAGCTAGATTTTATGGTGACGTTGACGTGACTGGAGGGCACAAGTTCAAATCCCTCTCCGGGCAAAGTATTTTTCAGTTATATAACTAAGTATATAACTTTTGAAAATTTATTGAAGTCAGATCTGTGGCTGTAGACTGTTTAGAATGTGTATTATATAATTTAAGAGAAATAATTTGCAATTTTAAAGATTCAAACACGAGCATTCAAACATATTTTTGAGAATACCTCCAAGCTTCAAAATTCTGAACAGCCCTCGAGTCCCAGGTAGCCTCTGAAAAACGATTCCAACTTTGGTTCTACAATCTGTGTCAGAGTATGTACCGGTATGATCAACAAATCGTTTGTTTTCGTCTGCCATGGTTCTACCAGGAAGCCAGTAGCGCGGCGAATCATCTTTACTAAGGACACATTACATTGGCTAGTTTAATTCTACTAACCAATCGAATTTCGTTTTTGTGTGCACAGCTTCTCCCCACCCAATTCTCGCAAAATAATCAGTTCTCGTGATTTTTATCAAACACAAAAAGTGATTTAAATAATACCTCAGCAAACAGAAGCAAAATGATGAAACATTTTATAATGTATAAAACGTAAAAATAACAATGTCTCCCACTTAAAAGCTCGCGCCTCTTGATTACGTCACAAAAAGTGTCTGTAGTTGTAAAATGGCGCCCCCTATTAACCATGCTGAAAGATTGTGATTAAAACAATGACGAAAGTTTTATTGCAAAGGACGAGAAAATGCCAGTGATTGCTGTCTTCATACAAGTTAAACACGAAGGGGAATGTTTTGCATCATCTATGTGTAAGTAAATTTATATCGTTTCGCCCACAAGACGTTTCGGACCTGGTTAATTATGACATTTATACTAATAAATATAATCTGGAGTGCATAATAAAGTTCTTACAACTGCTATAAATTGACCCGAGACTCGATCAATAAAGAATCAACATCGAAAATGTTGAAATGACTGACTGTCCGAAATATCTACTGTCCGAAAGTTGTTACTTGCATGATATAGCTTACCTTGAATTTTAGCGTAAATAAGTCATTCCATTATTAAAATCCATTTGTCATTATAATTTTGATAAACACTGATGCTTTTGGCACAGCTTACATTCACAGAATTGTTGTGCATACTTTAATTTTGGCATTTCAAGCATTTATGACACTTCCTGTCAAGTTGAAAATGTCCTCCATGTTTACTATTTTGGTCGAACCAAAAGTTGTTTATTTAATTTATGTTTTATTATGCATAACACCAGCAGTGTTGTATTTTGTCTGAATGATTGTTTTAAGTATTATTAAGTGATCCCTTGTATCATTTTATCATTGTACCTTATTTTGAGGTTAATATTGATGAACCTTTTTTTCTTTGATTGTTTATAAGTCCCGGCCGACCGTGGGACTTCTCTCTGGGTGAATTTGCCAGGACTCCTGACAGGTGCATGTTGAAGAGACAGATGCAGATACAAGGGGATCAGGGTACCTGAGACCCTAGCTCATTTTACGGATAGACCCCTTGGTCCTTTCACATGCTGATATCTGGGTTTCTTACCAGTTCATCTGTAACTGGGTGGGAAAGTCTGAAACACTGAGAAGCATTTCTGAAATTTCTAGTGCACCAGCCAGGATTTAAACCAGGGAACATTTTAGTCACTAATGCAGAAGTTGCTGGCAATTTTCAATGTTAGAATATCACATTATTAATGTCTGTTATGGTTTTAAAGTATCGTTAATTCTATCTACAGCTAATTTGGAACAACTGTACTGGTATTATAAGCGATTAACTTGAAACTTTGAATGATTCTCTGATTATTTTTTTAGGGTTGTCCAGTTAGCGCGGTGCTTTTTGCACTCGCTTCTCATCAATGCTATTTGTGTTCGATCCCGTCCTGGTAGTATGTGAGATGGTAGGGTGGTCACCAGATGGTATCATGGATTATCATACAGGTAGGTTTTCTCTGGGATTTCTGGTTTCTCCCACAGTAAAACCACCATAAGCAAAGCTCACCATCATGCACCTGCATGCTCAATTCAAAAGCTTGCATGAGCTAATGGTTGTTATGATTTGTATATTGCTGACTAAGTAAATATTATCATTATTTGTCCCTTCAGCTATTTTTAATTAAACAGTTTTTACAAGATTATTGGCGAAATATACATGATTCTTTTGGCAAATCAATTACCGGTATTTGATTAATAATTATTATACAACAATAAACATTGGACAATAATTTTCTTTAATTAACTGTGTCTTGCCTTACTTAGCATTAGTTGGGATATAGGACCTTCGGATCCTGACTTTGTTATAATTGATAATGTGGATATCATCTGATAGACCTCATTCATTGTCACTAAAAATATATTCTAATAATTGGTAAGAATATGCAGAATTCATGGTAAGTTGTTTTATGAAAAATTGTTGTCATAACATGATATCAATAGACAAAAATGATACTAACAGTAAATTGTTTTATGCTTTCTTAGGTGGTTACCCAACAGACTATGAATGTGCACCTGCTTAGACATCATTTTTCACAACTTGATATGTTGGATTCGAGTTCTAGAATTCGTATTTGAAAAACATCGATCATGGCACAGGGCATTTCAACAGTGACAGACTGACAGGTAACTATTTCAGTATCTGCGTCTCATTTTTCTGTAGCATTAACATTTGGACATTCACTAGTATTTATCATAATCAAGGACTAAAGAAATATGTGTCATTGGTGAAATTAAGAAAAAAATAGAACTGATTGTGATGTAACTAATTTAAGGCATTTGAATGGGAATTAAAGCATTTGATTATATTGTAATACAACTAGTCTGGGTACCAATCACTCTGGTGAAATTCAATTCTTGAAGAGGGGTTTAAATCAAAGATGAAGCTGCACAAAAAATGTTCATATGACTTGTACTGTATTGAAAAGGAACAAAGGTCCATAACTCTGAAAAAAAATCTTTACAAAACATGATGAGAGCATGCACACACAGGTTTGATACCAATCAATACAACTGACTCCTGTGAAGTTTCATTCAATTCTTGCCAGGGGTTTTGGACATGAAGCACACACAAAAACATGATGTACACTAGCTGTATTAGCTGTATTAAAACAAACAAAGGGTAAGTCTGTTGATTTCTTCATTGCAGTCAAGTTTAGCAGTTGGATAAACTAAAGCTCCGCCAAGACTTGTAAAATACATGGAAAAAACATACACTGGAAGTACTGGTTGATCGCCTGTCTTCAAGGATTACCAGGTAAGAGTTTGTACAAGTATGATATATCAATTGTCAAAGTGAGTGGTGGTGTAGAGGTTTAGGTGTCTGCCGCTCATCCCAGAGGTTGCGGGTTCAAGCCCCACCAAGGTCACGACCGTACCTCCTCATATGACACCAGTACTTGTTTTTCCAGGAAACAGACTCGAGAGTGACTTGATAAGCTACAAGCTTTCTTCACAATGAAGCTAAAATAATTAGTATAAACTAATTGTCAAAGTCTATTTATATACATGGATGATTTGAAGTTATGAATATTTTCATTTATTTAAAAACCATGACACTGAATAACTTTATTTTTTTTTTAGAAGTGCAACTGTAAATAGAATAGTCAGTGTATATACTAGTACAAGCAGGTCTTTTTTCAAAGCTTTTTCTCAAATATCAATATAATGACTTATATGCACATGTTGATAGAAAAATGTGATTTCAGGGACAGCAAAGTTGGTGGTAAGACCATTTCCATGCTTAAAAAACCAGTTGATACACCTCACAGAGGAAAAGAGACAAACAGCAAAGCCAGTGATTTCTGAGCAAGCAGCTGTGGTAAAATACCAGAGAGGAAAAGAGGTCTTCTACCCCCAGGAATATTTCAGAGTAGAAACTAGTATACCATGCTACTTGAGAGTGGAAAAATTGCTACTGTGCAGTTCTTCATCATGTTTGATAATGTTCCAATGACATTTGTAGATACATGTGTGAAAAGCAGTGCTATGTTCATATGACAGAATATTTCAAAATATTGAAAAAAATTCTCAACAAGAACACACATCAAGCTCAAGCAGACCAAATCTGAGCAAGTGATGAAACTTGTACCTTCTGAATACATGATGAAGAAATGTGTACTGATGAAAATAACTAAACCTCGGACATAATTTTTATGTTTCATTGCAACTTAACTTAATTAAGTAATACTTGGTAGACATACCATGTAGTGAATAACAAATATCTTCAGTTGAAAACATTTACTGAAAAGTCATGTTAAAAACCTGATACACAAATTCAAGATTTTTCGGTAAATGTTTCAAACTGTATTACATAGGTTATGTTTGTTGTACAGTACTTCTGTGTAGGCCTTGGATAAGGATTAAGTGTCCCAGACTTTGTAACATGCTGGTTTCAGTTTATTGTTTATTTAGTATACAAAATGAGCATTTTTGCTAAAGTACTAGATATTTATTTATTGAAGATCATTAACTCAGTTTATTCAGGAATGTATACACTTTTAATTTGGTATAGTTAAGCTACACATATTGTGATACTGCTAATAAAGCATATAAAGTTATAATGTTCTTAATCAGAATTAAATTAAACCACCCTCACTTGATAGCTCACCTGAGCACAAAGTGCTTAAGGTGAGCTATTGTGATTGCCTGGTGTCTGTTGTCTGTCATTCATCCACACTTAACCTTGTGTACGCAAAAGAGGCAGCATTTTTACTGGATCTAGGTCAAACTGCACACTCTCATTTTGATTGTTTTACATTACAGTAAAATGTCATAATAATGTCACTGGTCAGTTGAAAGCCAGTGGTATTGATAAAAATTTGGTTCCAGTGAAGTCCACTGGAATTCCAGTGGAATAATCAAGAAATTACTTTTCCAGTGGAATTCCACTGGAAACCACTGGAAACCGCTGGTATTCCACTGACTTTTTCTAAGGGGATATGTCAACTTGACTTAGAAAATGTGCTGTATAATTTCACCTTATTGACACTCTAGCACCTTATTTCTTTACCAATTCCAGTCCTATTTATAGTGAATGTGCGTGACCTAAAAGTCTTATATAAAACAAATGGAACTTGTAGTTCATGAGTTATGTGCCCTTTACTTGGAATATTTGCAATATTTGACCTTGTTTGCCCTCTAGCATCTTCATTTCTTCACCAATCCAAATCAAGTTTACATACCTGCATAACAAGTTTATGTATGTATGGTCAATAATTTCTCAAGAAGATTTCAAGAATTGTAATCATAGATATACTCATAAAATATTCATGACTTTTTGTCAGGAACAGTTAAGAATGTTTTAAGAAATAGATATTATAAAACTGCTCATAGAATGTTCATCATTTTTTTCAAGAATTTTTCTTGAATTCTGTAGGTATATTTTCATTCATGAGAAAATCTTGATTCATTCTTAAACTGCTTCATGAATATTTCAAGGATTTTGTGAATCTGTCAATAATGCTTGATATCTTCATGAAGTGGATCAAATGACACTTCATGCATAAAACTTCATGAAGTCAGATTAAGAAGTGATCAAGAACAGTTCATGAATAATTCATAATGGTGATGAAAAATTCATGATTTCATGAATTTCATTTCGCCGGGGTCAGACCAAATTAAATTTCTTTGATTGTAATTTGCCGCTGAAGAGATTTGATACGTGATTGTGTATTTACACAGATAGAAAAGCTGCCGTTCCTTTTCAAACATTGATAATGAACAATAAGTTAGAACTTTTAATCAATGTTTGTCCCTAATTACATAGTTACTGTAAATTGAGTCATATTCCCGATGATTCAATTTTCGCTTTTTTTTTGCTCATTTCCCTTTTCACTAATCCAAAAATCTTGTGAAAGATTCATTTCAAACAGATTTACCATAAGACAATTCTCCTTTCGGAATTTAAAATTCGTGAACAAGTCCGTCTGCTTACAAAATTCGAAATTTTTGTTTTGCGAAACTTTCCAAATTTAAGGTACCATTAGAGTCAAATCCTCTCTGGTTACAGAAATCTAAATGTCAACAAGGCAGGCTTTGTGTTGACCAGTAGCTCGTATTTGAAGTAGCTTTTCCTCACTGTTTACAAAATTACAGAAAATCATTCGTAGATAGGAATTTGAAACGAAAAACAAACATTTTCGTCCCTGTTGGTATCTTTGAAAATCTCATCGGACATAAGTTTCAATATTTGTAAAGAGGTCAATAAAGGATTATTTGGAGAAATTTATTACCATCATTTATTTTCTTATTTCAAATATAGGATCTTTCTTCGTAATCAAACTAAAATACATGCGTATAAACTAAAGTTACTACATATAGAAGATACTGGGAGAAAAAAGGAATAGTTTTGGGGATTTTAAATGAGAACATGTGAATTTTATAGTATTAAATTCAGGAAATAATTGTGAAAAAAGATATTTTACATCAAACTTTAAACTTTAAAGGAAAAATGTGTTTTTGTGACTTCTGTTTTGGTTTTGTTAGTATTTTGTTTTCTGCAGTTGATATGGTCTCAATTTTTGCATGGAAAATAAAAACATAAAAAAGAATAAAATAGATAATACATATATGTATATAATAATACAAGTGTACTTATAAAAGAGATATAGAAGTGAAGAATCTGCAGAAGACAGAATACTAACAAAACCAGAAAAATGCTGCAGAGAGGATCTACAATTTGATTTAGATAATAGGACAATTTATGTATTAACTATAAATATAATAAGTGCATTAAAGACAAGACTATCAACTAAATTAATTTCAGTTCAATTTCATTTTAATTTCAGTTTAAAAGACAAAAACTTAAGTGTTTTCTTCATGTGATTGGACATCTACTTGAAAGTACGGGAAACGTCATTAGGACGTCGGGTGTGAATGACGTCATTTCCTGACGCTTTGTTTTGTTTTTCATCTCTAAGCTTGTCATAGAGTCTCATCATGGTCATTGTAAAAGTGCATACAAATTTCTTGAAAAAGGCATCGAGTTTTGCCGAAAATTTTAATTAAAGAGTTTTTTTAAACAAAAAAAATAGTTAAACTTATTATTCCCCGAGGAATACTTTGAAAGAATTTATTAAGAAAATTAATGGATCTCATAAAGATTTATGGTTGTGTCGTTGAATCTTTCATGAATGTCTGTTGAACAGGAAAGTAAGGTTTTGCTTGCATACAATTCCAGAATAAACCATTCAATAAGTGTTCTGAGGTGAAGTTAATAGCTGCATGTTTAATTTGGTTTTTTCTTTGCCATATTGATTATTCAGTTCAATATTGAATTCATTGACTTTATTGATGCTCTGTATTCAATATATACGGCATGTTACTGAAATATGGATTAACATCCGTTGTCCATGTCAGTGATGATAAAATACATGTTGTAAATATTATATCCCAGTATTAGGACGAATTGAAGATATCAACATAACTGGATAAAAACACTTAACTTTTATACTGAACATTTTGACATAATTCCGGCAGCAGTGAAAAGTAATTAAGTTGGATATATAACATAGACAATGGCAGATTTGGACTTTGATACAAATCCAAGATATCAACAGAACGGCCTTCCAGTAAGTAATCTTGCATAACTTTTCCAATTTTTACCAAAATACTAATTGAATAGCCTTCAAGTAAAAATATCTTTCATTACTATATCATTTTATGCTGAGATACAATTGAATTGTCTGACATCACAAGTGTGAATTGATGCCAAGATATCAACTGAATGTTATTCCTGTAAGTATTTCTTGAATACTTTTGACATATTATGCAAAGATACCACTCAAATGGCCTTGCAGTAAGTATTCTTGCATAACCATGTTGTGTCATGGCAAGAGACAAGTTGAATAAGTATTTCTTGCATATCTGTTTCATTTTCTGTCAAGATCTTAAACAAATGGTGTCATGAAAGTAAGTGCATTTGTATTCTTTCATAGCTATATGTTATTTTAATGACAATGGCCTTAATTCCTGTGATTTAGTATTTCATGCATATCGGATCGGCATTTCCGGTGATTTTGCCCATGCCGGAAAAACCGGTCTGGCACCCCTCCTATGCCAGACGACTCTCGTGAAACAATTATGATGTAACATTATAAACATTGTGACGTCACTTTCCTAAACACAACGTCAGAAAATAGTTTGTTTTTCATGATAATTCATCATTTGGATAAGTTTGCATTTAGAAATCTACTTTACAGTGCAAGACGGTATGCAAGAAAATGTTTCCATCATGAGACACTTGGCTCAGATGGAAATATCCGTCACCTCGGGAAACTGTTTTGTGGGAACTCAGCAGAGCCTCGTTCCCACCAATATAGTTACCCTCAGTGACGGATATTTCGATCTGAACCTCGTGCTCATGACAGAAACTATTATTCTTGCATAACTTTGATATTTTATGCCAAGCTACCAACTGAATGGCCTTTAGTAAAAATTCTGGTATAACTTTGTCACTCCATGCCATGGTAACCAATTGAATGGACTCAAGTGAGTATTCTTGCATAACTTATTGCTTCATGCCAAGGTACCAACTGAATAGCCTTCCAGTTAGTATCTCTTGCATAACTTTGTCATTTCATGCCAAGGCACCAACAGAGTATTCCGGCATAATTTAACTCTTGTCATTTTATGCCAAGGTACCAAATGAAAGATGTTCCAGTAAATATTCATGCATTACTACAGGGTTATATACAATGTAATATTGTGTCAAATACATTCCAGACTGTCAAGGAAGTTAGAAAGGAACCTGTTCACTGTGCAAGCATTAAATTAGTTATATATTTACTATTGCTACGTCAAACATTAATATACAATTTCTGTAATAGAACTTTGGTTTAATAAGACATGTTTTGTAAATATAAACATCATGGTGCAAAAGCCAATAATTTTTATACTGAAAATCTTACTGTACAGCATTGTAAAGAGATCAAGAAGCAGTGTTACACTGAAGGAAGCAGTGTAACACTGAAGGAAGCAGTGTAACACTGAAGGAAACTGTGTATACAGCTTAATTATAAATGATTCATGTTGGTTTTTGGACAGTATCGAACATTTATACATTCATATTGAACTGTGCACCTTCTTATACTGCTGGTCAAGTATTGTTTGATATTCTCACGTAGATCTGGTACATAATAGTTATCTAAGACCA
>JAFMSR010003691.1:0-12610 GCA_022818135.1 Saxidomus purpurata | reverse complement strand
TTTCTGAACTTTCTGGTGTTTCGTCACAGAAATAAAAGAAATCTTTGAATTTACACTCATCTACACCTGTAACTGACACACAGTAGTAGATTAAGGAATACTGTAATACTTTTAAAGCATCATCGGGACCAGCCCGTTCATATTCTCGAATACACGCTTCAAGGAAATAGTCTGTAATGCTGGTTGTTATTGTTGGGCAGTTGTCTGCAAGTGTTGCATTACTGAGTACTTCAAGGCAGTCTCTTACAGCGTCTGTGTAGTCTAGTACAGAAGCCCGACTATATGGAGTCAGTGTGTCCGGTAGATGTATCGCTGGGACGGGAATCGCTGATGGTACCCAGGTGTCGTTTGATATTGTACCTAAAATGAGAAAAATACGAAATCAGTCTTAAAATTATTGGTGACAATCTGATTGAAAGAAACATCTTATTATTTTACTAGAATTGTATGATTCTATTACTATACATAAAACAAGTAAGTATTATCAAATCATTGTTGCACAATTCATCAGTCTTTAAACTTAGAAATAAGTCAATAGGACACGGAACATTTTCGACCATAACTCCATCTTTACCCAATCAAATAATAAAATCGCCCATCGACAACTTTACATTCTGACTTACATAACTGTATGTTTCGTGACTTTTGGAATAGTGTGCGGCCAAAGTTCATAAATGCCGATTTTCACATATTCAAGGTCAGTAACGCCGAATTAAATGAGTACAACCAGAAGCAGAGTCCGTATATCATACGGACACTGCCAGAAGCAAACCACACATTTACATACTTAATTAAATTACTGTAATGTTTCATGACTGTAATATACACTTGTGGAGTTACACACACGGCACAAACAAAAAAGGCCATTTTCACAAATTCAGTGGCCATTTTTCTGCCTTTACTCGATGCAACCACAAACAAAACCACATACGTTTTAATGAATAACATTACTGTATAGCTTAATGACTCTAAGTAGATATAGCCTACTTGTGGCGACACAAGCTCAAGAAGATATTTTCGTTACACCCATACTGTATACTAAAAGTAACAGACGACAATAATTCTGTTAAAATTGATAGCATCCATAATTTCTTCCTTTATGGCAATCTTCTCATCAAAATAGACAATCTATAAAAGTTTGAAACAAGTAGTCTCAATGTGAGAGGACTTGGACAAACAAGATCTGTTCAAGTTACCCTATATTTACTAAACAAAACTTCTAATGCAACACGTGAATTTCAAAATCATCATATGGCAGATAATTTTAAGAGTGGGTTTCTAAACGAAAAAGCATCAAGTTAATACCCATGTGGAGTCCAAGCCTCCGGTTTAAACGTCAAATTCAATTTATCTGACATATGATTTGTACCACTTTGGAATTACTTGCCACAGTTGATACGTAATGTTTCATTTTTAATCATTTCAATGCAGCCGCAAAACATCACTTGTTGTCCTAGTCTTAACATTGTGTCTTATCATTCTTAACGATCTCTTACCTATTTTAGTGTAATGCTTGGATAGATACACTTGGTATATTACTTTTTAATCTAGTCAGTGTTTTCATTTTAATAAGACTGCTTGATGCTCATACAACTGAAATTTCTAGTCTTACAGTTCTTTGATCTCATTCATACACTGTTTTTGTCATAACCTAGGTCTGTGATACTTAATACAAAATTAATGTGATAGTATGTAAATAATCATGCCTTTCTGTGGCGTGCCATCAATGTCAAGGACCACAATGGAAATAAGGGAGAATCACTTTCCTTTTTTGTATATACATGTATCATGGTTTATCAACTTGTATCGTATACCTTTCATAAATATTTAATCCTGATTGGCCTATAGCGCTCATGTGCCGGGTCCGCAAAAGTATGTGTAGACCTGGAAAATGTGTAGACCTGCACGGATTTAAAGACGCCATTTCTGTTATTTTTCCGCATGATTTTCACTTTTCTTTGAGAGGTATACGATATAATAATTACAGACTAATACCTCGGTCAATACATAGTTTTGCGGACCTGTGAAAAAATTGATATTGACCTCGGACTTCGTCCTCGGTCAATATGGCTTTTACCAGGTCCGCAAAACTATGCATTGACCTAAAAATTAGTCTGTAATTGTATAGTGTATACATCTAATTCTCTGTATATGTATGCATCGTATTTGTCTTAACCATGTTTGTGCATCTGTGACATACTGAAATAAATCTATCTATCTACCGCTCGATCATTTTGAAATCCATGTAACGGAAGTATCTACCCAAGCCTTCATAAATAGAAAACATTCGTCGTGCATCGATAGCTAAGAGTAAGCTGACAGATATATGAAGAAAGGGAAAAGGCAGGTGTTGCGTTAGAAATTTTGCTAAGTATATATACCGATAGTAACAGAGAGACATGTCTGGTAAAAACTGGCTGCAGATAATGTATGACCGTTTTCACATTAACAATCTGTGAAATTTTGAAGCAAAACTTTCCAAGAATGTAACAAAGTTTCGGGACATATGTATTGACTGCAGCAACACTACACGTCTCCTACATTGCGCTGCCGGGATGAAACAGGCAACTTAAACCACAAACTCATATTTTGTAAACAGAAACATATATGGAGAAAAATATCTTACTTGTAGCACACATGTATTCTTGATGGGTATATCTTAGGATTTCATTACAGCTTATATAAGAATGTATACACGAATTGAATTGTCATTTCATCCGTAAGTATGGACTTTACAAAATTTGCAATAATTTTAATTTGTACTTGTACACATGTATATTTATTCCAATTTTCAACTCGTATCAATATTTTAGTCACGCATTTTTAAATATTCACCTTTTATTGTTCCAGAAACTGTACTCGTTACCGAGCCTGAAGAAGTCCCACTGTTAGTACTGAAAGTCGTCATCGATGTCGTCTCTCCATCCCCTTCGTCAAACGGCATAGAGAACATGAGAGTTAGGTCAGACATATGGGCTTCACAATACGCGTCTTTATCATCATGAGCATCTTGTACCGTCTTTGTTTTGCTCCACATTCTGAGGCAGTCAATTGTGATTTTAGCTGCCGAGGTAGCAGTAACTGTTACATCTTCTGCGTCTATAGTTACGCCAGTATTGACAGAGGATAATGTAAAACTTTGTGTCGTGTATTCTGTCATGAGATAAATATCAGCAGCACCGTCCGAAGACTGCCAGGAGAAAGTAATATAATACCATGTATTAGGATTAAATTGAAGAGGGGTCGAGTACGGTGCATCCCATGAGATTTGCAAACTGCCAGAACCTACTTCGAAAGTAAGTGTATTTGAGCCAGTGTCAACCGAAAGCAGGTTATACGAAGCTGTAGATCTCTTCTTTGAACTGATTTCAGATTTCGCCCAGAAACTTACAGTGAACGAAGAAATACTTTGTTCTACAGTAAATCCATTGATGTTAAATATCTGTCCTGCAGACAGTGATAAAGCATAGCCACCAGATGATAGAGTTTCTGATCCGTACTCGTGGTTAATGATGACGTCTGAAGGGCTTGGCATGTACAGGGACCTAATACATCCTCCTGCATATGTTCCTGTTACTTCATTTTCATTCAGCGGACTTATTTCGTCAGCACACTGAATGTCATTGGTCCAAGATCCATCGGCTGAACCAAACAGGCCTAAATTATTTCTTGCTATATCTGACTGAATATTTGCTGTTGTTATAAGTCCAAGGTTTGAATCGTACATAACTATTTTTGAATTTCCAAATGATATTTTAATAAACGGATATTGAGTCCATTCTATTTCCATTCCGTTTAAAGCTCGAGTATGTGGAAACAGAATTTCATCTCCCTGAAGAGTAATAGTAACGTTGCTTCCGGTGTTATGTTGAATAATTACAGTTGTGCTTCCCCATGTTATTGCTATTTCTTTCAAATAACGACATGTGTTCGTTCCTGTACAAGGAAGAAATAAAGCTTGGATATTAACTGAAGTAGATTTAACAAGCGTGTAAACTCCTGGTGTAGCGTGAGTGAATGAGACACCATCAAAAGTACTGATGTACGATCCATAAGCTATTCCTGCAAGACTAGACTTTGAAGACTTTGCAAACTGACAATCATTTCCAACCCAATTATCTGAACACTCTTCACACGCATAGGACGGCGGCATGCTCAGTCTCGATGATGATAAATACCTTGCCCAGAAATCTACAACCCTTTCGGTGTTTGTGTGATATCGCGGGTGGCAATTGCAGTAACCAGTGTCCACATCACAAATGCCGTAAGTATTGCATGGGCCTTGACTACCAACAGGACAAATATATTCACAATGTGTTCCCCAGGACGTTTCCAAACAGATGCAAGTATCGTTCTGTACACTGCCAAAATTACAAGGGGCAATATAGTCAGTGTGGCAAATATTCTCAAGAGGATTGTCAGTTGAATTTTCCACACTCATATGTAAGTCAGCTAAACCTGCAAAAATCGCATCAACCGGTTTGGTATTGGTAATTTCTACATACTGTTGTAAACACAAGGCCTCGAACACGTCTATCAGACTAGAAACAGATGGTGCCAGTGATGGAGACACACAGTTTATATAATTCGTACACTCATCAGCTAATTCATCAGCGTCTAAAAGTTCATCTTCAGTTGTAAGTCTAGGCATATCTAAGTCTCTATCGCCAGAAAGATCAATATCGGACTTTACCCATGTGGGTGGATTAAGGTAATCGATAACAACCATATTTTGAGATCCTCTATCATTATATGCAGTTAATGCAATGCCTTCATTGAAGTTCCAGTTGTGAGCCACATCGCTTGTGTCATCGGTTAATGTAACTCTAAAGTTGCTTGTTGTAACAGTGGGGTTATGTGGGCGAGACCAAATGCGAACTTCGTCTATGTAGCCAGCAAAATCACCTACTGCAATGGATGCACCAAGACCTGGAGTTATCTGACCAAGAGTCAATGTTCCACCGGTTACAAATACAGAACCAGGTATTGACAAAGCTTTGACTGAAGCAACTCCTGAAACAGAAGAAAATACGCGCTCTGTTTATATTTTGAAAAAAAAAATCCAAACAATTTTATATTACGTACATGTACTCTATAAAAAAATTTACATGTCAAATTGTAAGAATAATTTATACTTAATAATATATACTTAAGGACAAAAGTTCTGTCCGCTTCAAAATTGTCTTATTACATTTTAATTGAACGTTACTTTTAATTTTTTATTTGCAAATCTATATTTTGAGACTACTTCCTACATCACAAGGTGTTGAGGATTCTTTACAAAAACATTCAATCAACCGCGACGGCATAACGCATGAATTTCACATTTATCTAAATTTTACCTACATGAAGCTTATAATCACAAAAATTTCAAGTGATTTTTGTTCACACAGGATAGTCCTATCGAAAGACGTAAAATTTAGACAAATACTCAACGTATGTTGTTATAACGTAGCTTTCAAGATAGCTTGAAGAGATATGGAGGTCAGTGAGTCTACAACACATGTTGCACATGCGTTAAACGCCCACGAACATTCTATTCGACGTCACGAACTTTGCAAATGTGTAAATTGATTCGAAAATGATGATATTCTTATGCATTTCTAATTATGAATAGAATATCCAATTTCAGTTTTTGTATTTCTTTAATTATACCGGACAGAACTTTCGTCCTTAAGTATATAAATTGAAGCACCACCCTATCTGGGAAATGATCATTCCATTTTCTCTTGCTTAAAAGTTTCTTTCTCCGTGTTAACTTGAAATACTGCAGTAACTCCTATATTTTCTGAGCATGGTTTGAACAAACATTGAAGAAGATCAGAAGACAAAGCTACACAACAGTATCTTAGTTCAAAACACTGGTGTTTAAGGCAGTTAATATTTTTAAAGTTTCTGCTTTCGTTTGTCAGGGCAACCACGGTTGTACGTAGAATGGAATTCTTTAGAAAATTTCATTTTGATATAGGCCCATCCATGTTAATTACACTAAACTTCAAGCTAGTAGTTTTAGACAAAAATGACTGTTGAGTGCCATTCGGTCTACAAAAATCGTGTGAGCTAAAATGTCCGCTCCAAGCCAGAAACAGGTTATCCCTAAATGCCATCAGTTTGCAACGAACAAAATTCCCTGAGTAGGACAATGTTTTACCCGAGGTGAATCATTTAAACGTAACTAGCAGAGAAGCACTGGACAATTCTTTTACATGTCAGAATTATTCAGGTCTAGTATGGTAAAACTGTATCCGACAGTATAAAAGAACAGGTCGTTTAAAGCAAACAGTCGACAACATACACCCAAACATCATAAAAGATGAACATATAGAATTCAGGAAAGCTTAAATGCTTAAAAAAAACTGGACAAATTGCAAGAAACAGTGAACTGTTTTCTTTACCTGAATCATCAGCGAGATAGACTTCCAATATCTCAACATCCTTTCTCCAGGCTAGGCTTATCTGATTCCACATATTAAGCTGTAATGGCATTCCACTTGTGTAATATACACCATCTAGTGCCACTAGAAGTCCATCAGCATGGTTGATCAAAATGATATATTTCCCATCAAAGTCATATGTTAAGACTATACCTCCTGTTTTAAGTGGCTGCACATGCAGTTCTATTGTAAAATCAGAATCTGGAAGCACGAGGCCCATGACGGAAACACCACTTCCAGTGTAATTGAAGCAGTTGGAATCTATAGCTGTAATGTATTTTTCTTCGATTGTAGCAATGAAAGCTTCGTCAGTAAAAATATAATTGTTGATGAAAACTTTAAGTGCTTCTACTTTCTGTGACATTTCGCAGTTATCTGGTACATCTTGATTTATATCAGAACATATTGAATCTCTGCTTATATTGCAATTCGCTGCTGTGACCGCCACTGCTGTATTACAGGCTGTCATCATACCTTCAATATTTGGATGCAGATTATCCCATTCAGACTTTGAAAGAGACATGGTTACTAGCAGTCTACCATTAATAGCGGATACCTTTACCACCAAATCTGAATTGTCTACTGTCAACTGTACGGTCGTTGGAGATTTAAGCTCAAGTATTATATCACCAAGCCTTAAAGTATCATAAAGATCAAGAGTTGAAGTAGAAGTCAGTATTTCAACGCTGGTGGTATCGTAAGCTTCATAGCTAATATAATACTTCTCATCATTGTGAACAATGACGAATCCAACAAGGCATACATGCATTGCTGAAACGGATGTACAAACGGAGATTCGGCCATCAAGTTTGATGTCAAGAGAGCTGATATCCAAGAAAGTGAAGTAGCCGCGTAGTGGCATGTCAAAGATGGTTCCATCAAATGTTAAAATTTGACCAAATAGATTAACCTGTGCTACTAGTATTTCACTACCTTCAAGAGGCTTATGCGACGACTTAGAGTAAATTGTACAATCATCACCTGACCAATCGCTGTCACATGTATCACATACACTGCCAGTCCAGTGCCCAGAACATTGACAGTTTCCTCCGATATCACATTCTCCATTTCCATTACATGGATTTAAAATTCCGCCTGGGCAAACAGAGTCACAATATGTTCCATAGTAACCATAGTAACAGGTACATACACCATCATTATTGAAGCCAAACGCACAATTGGAACATTTTTGTGAAAGCCATCCAGGGAAGCTTATATCTAGATTGCACAGTATGGCATATACATTAGACGTAGATCCACCTACTGCGCCACAAACTGATGTGAAATCGACCATTGCCATTGTCGTGTCGGAAATGTTTCCAGTATTTGTGCCTGTTATCATACACATCTGTTTATACCACCATCTTATAAAATCTGAAACACCACTACAACTACTTGCAACTGCAGTTGAATCAAAGAAAGATGAACAGTTTGATTCAACATCAGGGTCGATATTTACTGTTGTGTATTTTTCGTTCACTTGAGATCGTAGTGCTTGAAGGCCCAAATCTGATACAGTCCATGATGGTGACTGCCACGGAGAATTAGGCAAAGCCATGTTGATTCCATTAACTTGTTCAAAAGCAGTTGTTCCTACTCCTTCGCTAAAAGAAATCAAGGTTACAAGTTCAGACATGAAGTCTGACTCCTTTGTACTTAGGAGGTGAGCCTGGTATAGAAGGTTGTTTGGAATTGCGTTTTTCCATATTGTAAATTCGTCAATAAAACCAGTAAAGGATTCAGTATTGTAGGTATATTTTTCTGTATTTACTGATGGTATATACTCCCCAAGCATAATCGTACCACCCGATTCAAAGATATCTGGACAATCTAACGAAATTATTTCAAAACCTACTTTTGAATTGTTTCCAAAAAAGTACACGTCTATCAGCTTTGCATCTCTTCTAAATGTAAGTATAAGTTGATTCCATACACCTAGCTCGGCTGAGAATGAAGATTGGACAAATGTTACAGAGTATTGAATTTGTATTGGATTTAGGTTTAAAATGGCGAAGTTCGAATCTTTTCCGTATGAAAGTAGATATCCTCCATATGCTGTTGGCTTGAAATATATTGATAAACTAAAATCTCTTCCTATTAGAGAAAATTCAGTCGGATAGGAAATTGGCTTGGATATAGCTGCTGTTCCGTTAAAATTGAGAGCATATCCTGTAATTGAAGATCCGTCATTAACAGGAGCTTCTAGAGCGTCCAAAATTATACTACTTGACAGTCTGAAATTGCTGACTACGTAAGCTGATATATCTGCTTCCGCCATTGGTGTATAATCCATTCCCCCACTACAATTGCCAAATACACCCGTTCCCTGTTGACAAACAGTTTGTGACGTATCTATAGCTACTTGTAGAAATTGTTCTTGAGTTAAAACTGCAAGTGTGATTTGTCCTATGTCTGTGACAGTGATGCTAACTTCAGTGAGTGAGCTTTGGACAATGTTCAAAGTCGGTCCATCACCATAAGTAACTGACATATCGTTCAAGTCTGTAAGGATGCCATCTACGTATATCAATGGCTTATATCCCTGTCCAGCAGGTGCAATGACCACGTTGTTGGTTGATGAAGCGACTGAAATGGCTGCTATACATGCGCCATAATGGCAGCTGACCTGATACACATGAATTTCAACACCAAGGAAGGAGGAGTAAAACAAAATAAAGACCCCATATTCATCTGCGAAAGAAATTTGTTGACCTTCGAAAGTCATATAATAACCATTGCTTGACACTGCTGCTCGTTTGTTAGTTCCGGATGATAAAGACGTCGTGCTAAGGATGGTACAATCAGGACCCATCATAATGCCATCAGCATCTGAAGTGCACAGGGAACAGTCACTACTGCTATTCCAATTCCACCAACACTTACATGTTCCATCGAACTGACATTTGCCATGTTCACTACAGGGATAGTCCGAGCTTCCAGGGCATACGCTGTCACAGTAGTCACCATAATATCCGTAAAAACAATCACATGTGCTATTTGAATACTCAAAACCAAATTTACACGCTGTGGGGCAAGATGAACCATATTTTACCGTATCATCTAAGTCTGAACAAAATGATGTTGTCTTTGAAGTAGCCATATTATGTTGAGACTCACATATGCTTAACATATCTAAAATTATGTTACTTCCGGCTGTTTTGTCTTCAGTTGCAGATAACACTTGCAGACAGAGAATGAAAAAAAACTCCATTGTACTATTACTCATTCCTCCACAATCACCAGAAAAGATGGTAGAACCACAGAGAGTGTAGGCGTTTCCTTCCCATGTTGCATTCTTGAAATGAAAGAACGCAAAGTCAGGATTGTTAGTGCTCAAGTACTGAACATCTGAAATAAACCACTCTGGAGCTTTCCATGGATATGTTGGAAAAGTGATCTCGTCATTGGCAATACTGTCCCTGGTTAAGAGGCCATCGCCCTCATTAAATTCGAGTGAGAAAAGAAGACTTTCTGAAGGAATCACAGGATCCATGCCCCAGAGTTCACTCACTTCGCTCTCTAATAATATGGTATTCCATATCAGGAAATTTTCTATGCTCCCTTCAAACACCAAAGGCAAATTATATTGTTTACTGTCTGATGGAGCTTGCCAATGACCTAGTGTAAGTATTCCTGTATTATTAAATAAACCAGAATCAATGCCAAAACTACCAGTCGTCGAAACTGCTGAGTCTTTATTAAAGTTATACACGGTCATTAAACCGTCATCATTATTGTACGTGAGAACAACCTTGTTCCAGTATCCTTCGTCAAGTACAAAGGTTGTGTCGTACACAGTCTCATTGTCACCGTTGTATGTGTGTATTTCTAGAGAAGTTTGTCCTCCAACCACAAGTAATGAAATGTCACTTGTAAAAGAGAAAAGAACACCGCTGTTGTTAACCTGGTTCTGTTTGACCATAAGCTCTACTGTTATTTCAGTTGTAGTATTTGCATCAATGCCAAACTCTTGAGTTAAGCTTGATTTACTGAAGGCTAAGCCATAACCTCCTTGTGTCTGGACCTTGTATTCATCATTTGGGTAATATATGATACTATCACACTGATCAGTTACAAATCTTGATATGTCAAATTCCGTGTTATTGTCGTATGTCTGTGTGAAGGCTGTTAAAGATAAGATAGCAGAGCTTTCAAAACTTTTTGTAGCTTGTGTTGCAGATGCGCCATTGCAGATATCAAAAAACGGAACAGCAGCATTGTACAGGTAATCGAGCTTGTCAGTTGCATTTTCGAGTAAAGCTCCACTTAGTAATCCTGATGTCTGTGTAACATAAGCCAGTGGAATATTTGTGGTAAAATGAAGGTACTGTCCTTCGGTTTTTACATGCATTGTAAACAAGCCTGTAACTTCAAATATCACTTCAAGGTAATTTGACCTGTATACATGGAAGCCGTCAAAGTACAATACTTTGTCAAGGGAATCTAAAACGCCATTTATATATGCGATTGGCTTTGAATCATATATTCTTTGCGCCTGAATTGTAATAGTTGCGTATCCATAAGAACTGTCTCCAATTCGAACTGCCAAAAACGACAAGCAAGAGTAATTCTGATAACATGTTACAAACTTTCCTTGAATAACAATGTTATGAGAAACTGCTAAAAGTAATAATTCTCCTTGTGTTTTCACTGCATGGCTTATTCCATCTAGTGTGTATAGCATGCCAAGTTCTCCAACAGTAGTTGTAAAGTTGGTTATGCCACTGCCTTCTTCATTTACTGCTATAGTACACCCAGAACCATACCAGCCATCAGAACAGCTACTGCAATCATCTGCAGACATTCTGTTTAATGGACAGTTGCATTTTCCAGTTGTATGGTCGCATGTTCCGTAACCACTACATGGTTCTACCGCACCTCCAGGGCATATAGCAGAGCATGACTCATTCCAGTATCCATCGTCACACCTGCAGTCCGACGAAGCAGAAAGTCGAGCTCCATTGAAACATTCGGGTGTGCATGATTCATCCATGTACGGGAACAAATTAAAAACGTTCTCAAATTCACTGCATACGTTTTCTGCAGGCGAGATGCTAAGTCCAAATTCTACTTCACAGTCATGAGCAAAACTAGTTATTGCAATTGCAATTTCTTCGCCATCACTTTCTGCCTCAAGGCAATCAATGTAAGCCTCATCCTTCAGTGTATCAAGTATACTCGAACTACAGCTTCTGTAAATTGACAATAAGAATTTTACAATGGTAAAATTAACAAAAGTTGTCCATCATAAGTGACTGCCCCCAAAAGAGGTGTCTCACAGTCTGTGTCATTGACCATCAAGGTGTGAAACTGGCACTTGCGCATGCCACTTTATCTCCATACCTTAAAATCCTTTCATGTTTGACAGAGTTACCATGCATACATGATTCCACTACCTTTAAACTCTAAGTGTGACCTTGACCTTTGAGGAAGGGTCGTAAGTGTTGTACCCGACAAGTCGTCTTGATATTGTGCTGAACATTTGTGCCAAACTCTTTTAAAAGCCATCAATGCATGACAAAGTTACAGTCGGGACATGAATTCATGCATTTATACAGGATTCCATTACCTTTAAACTCTGAGTTTGACCTTGACCTTTAAGGTAGGGACGTTGGTATTGCAAGGGACACGCTGTCTTGATGTGCTGAACATATGTGCAAAGTTATTTTTTAAAATCCATCAATGCATCACAAAGTTAGCTGTCCAGACAAGAATGTGTGCATATATAAAAGATTTACCTTTAAACCTCTAAATATAACATTGATCTTTGAGGTAGGGTCTTGCATGAAACACGTCGTATTTATGTGCTAAACATTTGTGCCAAGTTATTTTAAAATCCTTCGATGAATGACAAAGTCACAGACCGGACACAAACAAATGTAAGAGCGGACATATATACGGACGGACAGACGGACGATGCGATTTTAATACGCCCCACTTTTGGGGGACATACAATGAAATTACAACTTCACTATAAATGCTTGAAAAGACATTAATATTTTAAGAAGCACATTCCTATAATTATGTGGTACATGTATAATTTATTTCTGTTGCTTAGAGAAATTAAGCCAACAAAAGTGTAAAATACAATAATTTGGACTTGAACAATTTTCATTTGAAACATTGTCATAACTCTTGACTTAACAGGAGTGCCACCATGGCACTATATCGCTCAC
>JAFMSR010003690.1:0-12615 GCA_022818135.1 Saxidomus purpurata | reverse complement strand
ACTAGACTTCCATCTTCCATGAAATAACATGTGATCTTTCTCACATAGTTGAAAGCGAGGCTCGAACCTTGATTCTCAATCAGTGAGAGGTTTAGTGATACCAGCTCAGCGACCTCGCCACTAATACACAAATATTATATTTAGATTTAATTACCGTTACTGGTATGTATCAAATCGTGCGAATCTAAAGACCTGTAGGTATAGTTACTTTGGCAAAATTGTATAATCTTTAATCAAAATGGTCACACCGCTATTACATATCTACCATATGTTCGTAGAAAACATCATTTTTATTCAAATAAAGTTGCTACAAAATTGCGAAATCTGTATTACAATTAGTGTACATCGGGGATTATTCCAACCTATATTTTTACGTTTTAAAAATAGATATTGTTATTCCTTAGCATAAGCGGCTTTGGTTCTTTTTTCTACAGCATTAAAGTATTGAATATTATGGTTAAACCATTTCACGAAACAAACCGAAGAGGAACGGTTGCATCTGTAAGGATATTGTGACGAAAACACGATCAGACTTCCTGCTGATTTTCACCATTTATCATATACATGATTTATTGGTAAAAGAAAACTCGAAGTCAAGTTCAGCATGATCATTTATTGCAGCAAACATCTAAAAATATTTATTTATTCTCACATTCAAAAGATATTTAGAACTTTTGTCAACTTCAAGTTGGTATATTCTTACATTTGCGAAACATCACGATGATGTGCCAAACGGCAAATGTGCTCAGCCCTGTGTGCAATGTACTAAAAGTTTGTGCAGAAGCTTTCAGAATAATGTAAACACTACTGCCAAACGACTTACTGATGTTAGAAAAGTCTTACACAATACATGACTTATCAACTGGCTCTGCCAAATATAACTAAATTGTTAGGCACTTTGACTAATGGGTTTATAACTTAAGAAATTACCCAACATATTATTAATTTACTATTAATCCATTGGTACAGTTTCAGAGCATCCCATCCCATAAAGTGTCATTTCAATATACTAGTATTCTAGTTCAACATTTAATAAGGTACAGTAAACTCCATTGTTAACGAACTCTTTGGGACCATTGAAATGTGTTCTTTATATCCGGAGTATGTTATATCCATATAAATTTTTTATATTGAATACAGAAGGAAAAATATTGGTCCCAGAAAATGTGTTCCTTATATCCAGATTTTCGATATATCCGGCGTCGTTATTTACGGAATTTCTTGTAATCTGTTGTATACGTTTATCCTAGCAACAGCAGATGATAAGGAATTCCATTTATGAAGACTGATACATGTATCTGCTTCTCTGCCTTAAAATACCTAGCTAAATATAATTTTCAGGACCTGTTTACGTCCACTCTGTCCCACATACAGTAAACTCCGTGTATAACGAACTCCTTGGGACCACCTAAATGTGTTCCTTATATCCCGATTATGTTACATCAAGGCTGAATTTTCAATAAGTAAAGAAGTAAAAGATCGGGCCAAGTGCAGAGTTCCTTATATCCGGATTCGTTATATACAGAGTTTACTGAGTGTATGAAATAAACATGTTCAACAGTATCAATTTGTTCAAAGACCTGTAGATCAACCAACTGCATTCGTTACATGAACATGTTGACGGGAGAAAGACTTCTTTCGTGATAGTAAAAGTTATGTTTATAATGACATCAGAACTGATAACTCTCAGAATTAATATGTATCAGTACTGCAACATTTAACAATTTATATCCCCCGCCAAAATGAAGTAAATAGCTGAAAAAGAACAACTGGAAAGTGTATTGGTCTGTCTGTTTCCGAAAAAAAAACAACATTTTTTCCATCTTTTCTAATGTCATATGTTAGGATGAAAAATTAGGGATTATTGTATTTTTGTCATCACCTGAATAAGTGTTACCTTCCTTACTATTACCCCACCCACTTTACTAAAAATCTTGTTTTTCAATATTTGATAAACTAGTTTTCATGATAAAGCAATAAAAAGGTTTTTGAGATAGTTTGCCTACGGTATGACATTTGTTTTAGAACGCAAAAAATAAGAAATAGGAGTCGAAAGAAATTTAATAAAAACTTTCGACAATTTTTGAGATCTGTAACAAAAAAAACTGTAACAGGAACTTGTTTTTACCGTCTTTTTATACGCCGTATTAGGGGAACACGTGCGGCGGGCGAGTCGGCAGCGTCCACAGATGTTGTCCAGTCTCTAAGTCAAACAGGTTTTATCTGATCTTCACCAAACTTGCTGTAAATGTTTGTGGGCATAATTTCTAGGCTAAGTTCGATAACCAGCCAAATCGCCTCAGGCACTTTTAGATTATGGCTCTTAAATTATCAACAAGAAGACGCGGCAATGCCGCCAAAGCAGGTTTAACGGCGCCTGCAGAAATTGTAGAATTAAAAAAAAAAAACAGTCATCTTGACTCCCCCTATTTTAGTTACAGTGCCCTTGACCTTGACCCTTGTGACCTTGACCCCAAATTTTTTTTGCTACAATTCAAAAACTAAAAAAAAATTACATTTTTAGTAACAGTGACCTTGACCTTGACCTTGACCCTAGTGACCTTGACCCCCAATTTTTTTTGCTTAAAACAATCTAAACACTAAAAATAAATAAAAATCTATTTTTAGTAACACTGACCTTGACCTTGACCCTAGTGACCTTGACCCCGAAAAAAAATTTGTGCTTAAAAGACTAAAAACTAAAATTAAAAAAAAATCTATTTTTAGTAACACTGACCTTGACCTTGACCCTAGTGACTTTGACCCTGAAAAAATTTTTTTGCTTAAAACAATCTAAAATCTAAAATTAAATAAAAATCTATTTTTAGTAACAGTGACCTTGACCCTAGTGACCTTGACCCTAGTGACCCAAAGCTTCCTCTCCACGCAAGCTACCTACACACCAAGTTTCATTACAATTGGTCACTCCTAACTCAAGTTATTGAGCGGAAACCATTTTTCTATTTTTAGTAACAGTGCCCTTGACCTTGAACATAGTGACCCCTAATCCAATCCCAAGCTTCCTCTCTACACAAGCTACCTACACACTGAGTTTAATTGCAATTAGTCACTCCTAACTTGAGTTATTGAGTGGAAACCGTTTTTCTATTTTTAGTAACAGTGACCTTGACCTTGACCCTAGTGACCCCAAATGCAATCCCAAGTGGCGTCTCCACACAAGCTACCTACAGACCAAGTTTCATTGTAATTGGTCACTCCTAACTTGAGTTATTGAGCGGAAACCATTTTGCTATTTTTAGTAACTGTGACCTTGACCTTGACCTTAGTGTCCCCAAATGCAATCCCAAGCGGCGTCTCTACGCAAGCTACCTACGGACCAAGTTTCATTGTAATTGGTCACTCCTAGCTTGAGTTATTGAGCGGAAACCGTTTTTCTTTTTTTAGTAACAGTGACCTTGACCTTGACCCTAGTGACCCCAAATGCAATTCCAAGCGGCGTCTCCACGCAAGCTACCTACACACCAAGTTTCATTGCAATTGGTCACTCCTAACTAAAGTAATCCGACAGAAACCAATGTTTGACGCCCGCACGCCAACCCGCCCGCCCGACATACGACATCGCCATTCTAATAAGTAGGTTTTTTTTCAAAAAAACCTGCTTAAAAATTGGCCAAATTAGCCTTGTCCGCTCTCTAAGTCAAACAGTTTTCATCTGATCTTTCACTTGGTGAAAATAGATCTGGGCATAATGTCTAGGCTAAATTCGATAACCAGCCTAATCGCCTGAGGCACTTTTGGATTATGGCTCTTGAATTATCCAAAGTTGGCCAAATTAACCTTGTCCGCTTTCTACGCCGATCAGTCTCCATCCGATCTTACCAATCTTGGTGAAAATATTTGTGGGCATAATGTCTGGGCCAAATTTAATAACCAGCCAAATTGCCTTAGGCACCTTTGGATTATGGCCCTTGAATTATCGAAATATGATAAAATTAGCCTTGCCCGCACTATAGTTCAAACAGGTGAATTAGCCTTGTCCTCTGTATAGTTCAAATATGTTTTACAAAACCTGTGAACTGCCAGATACTGAGTTATGTCTCTGACGGGCGTATTTTGTGACAGTTTTGCACTCTTGTTTATATTCTGACAACTCCCTTTGTAGTAAAGTTTGAAGTAAGTGAACATCTTAAACAGTTTTTAAAAATACTTTTTTTGGTAACCTTAATCCCCATTTTAGCTCATGGCACAATTTGTCAATTCTAGTCACAAAATGTGAGGTCAAAAATTTTATTCTAAAAAAATGTTCAATATTTAGAAAAAAAAAATATTTCTAGTGTTACTGCATACTTGTTTTTATTTCAGTTTAATTATAAATTTTGAGAAATGTAAACTTCCGGAAGTTCAAAAATCCAAAACCTCTCCAGTGGGCCCTCTTAAATAATTATATTTTAATAACAACCAATAATTACTAGTGATCATCATAAGGCTATTAACAACTATTTGTAAATGCTACTAGTATATCTAATTTAAAACAGAACTAAGAATAAAGAGATAGATAGAGCTGAGGTGAGCAATCTAGATAAATCGACAATCATATTTTTAATTAAAATATATAGTATGCTCCATATGAAATGAACTCCTTGAGGCCATTTAAATTTGTTTCTTGTATCTGGAGGTCACCAGATCAAATTATAGGTAAACCTTGTGATCACTTTAGAAGCCACATTTTCTTGACAATTAGTAAGAATGTTTGTTGGGATGAAAACTTGTAGTCACCAGGTCAAATAAAAAGAGAAATCTTTTGTGTCCAATCATCTTGAAACTTATGAATATTGGTTTTGATAACCATAGGTCAAATTTGAAGCGTGAATACTAGGGGTCAAAAACTAGATCACTAGGTCAAATCATAGAAAGAACCCTGTGAACACTCTTGAAGCAACATGTTAAACCCTATCCTAATTATTCGTCAGAATGTTTGTCTTAATAAACTTAAGTTTAAAGTAGTGATAGACCATTTTTTGGTTTTAATACCAACACAGCAGAGTTATATCCCCTTTACAGGTTTCTACTGTTCGGATGAAACCTTGAGGCTACTGCTACTGTGGCAAAGCGAATTGTAAGGATGTTATAGATGTAATTTTAACTCAGACTAGACCTTGAAATGTTTTATTACCTTTCTATCGGCAGCCCGTTTATGTTTGCGTTCAACCAAGCTTGTAATGTTAACGTTTACGATATAAGGCATTGTTGTACTGATAAAATAAAGCCCTACATAGACTCTCTACATTCTACACACAGTTGCCCGTACGCGCACACTTACGCACGAACCAACACGCACATGCACATATACACGCACATGCACACGGTCTATATAAAATAAATTCCTTGTGAAAATTAATGTTAACGTTTTACATATATTGTAATGAAAAGAAACCTTTTAATTCAATAAAAAATATAAGATAGATCGTAACACGTAAACATATCTACGATGAATTAATACTGCGTTTAAGCAAGAACTAATTTATTTTATGGAGAGAGAAAGAATAAAATCACAAAACATAAGGATTATCTACACTTCTTCCTTTCAAATAATAGTCGTGTATATTTGGTGCCAACAGTGTGTCCGAGGTAAAGTCTGAGTGACAGAAATTAATGAAGCTTTTTTTTTCAATGAAATTCGCAAGCACTCCATTGTAAATGATTGCAAACTCTATCATACCACTTATCATTATGAAAAGGTACATACGCCATACAGTCAGCATTGTTCGTATTGTCCGGTTGTTGTTCTCCCCAGTTGTTATACCCGTTTGAGACAGTCGTTCCATCTAACCATGTAAAGATACCTTCTGTGTCCAAGTCGTTGGCACCAAGCCAAATTATTCTTTTTGTATCTCCTGCAAATATAATTATCACATGACAGATTTAGTTACATAATAAAAAAAAAATACATTGAGACTGAATTCTTTTAAACATGATTGAAAACTTTGTATTTCCAAGCTTCATAGAAGTAATGAATCTTTACAGAGCAAACTTTTAACTCAAACGAATGTAAATTCGTATTAAAATTGCTAATTATAACTTTTTATTATAATTATATACATTGTATAGTCAAATACCTGTTTGTAAATCAATATCAAGGTAAAAAAGTGTTTGTTGATTATAGTGTCACCCCTATTTAAAGGGCGGCCATTTCTGACTTATGAGACACCTTCTTTTTGAGCGCATGTACCTCCCGAATCCTATCCTTTTAATGCTAGGCACCAGGCAGGTAGGCATACGGTAACCATTATTTAACTAGCAGGCGGCTCAACAACCGGCCATATCAGAACGGACCCCTGCTTGGATTCGAACCTTCGACTTCCCGCTCCCAAGGCGGATGCCTAAACCACTAGACCAAGGGAGACAGTTTAAAATGATAAAATAAGGTCTAAAACTACTCGTATGCATGGTATTTTCAAAACAACAAGACTCCATCATTTTTTTAGCAAATTAAGATACTCGGTTACTGTCCACATATACTTTTACTGGCTGAAACAATGTTATATCAAAATGAAAGAGTAGCTATTTTTTCCCAGCTTCCATTTATCCGGCCGCCTTACTGTTTGTCTGTATGCCTCCAGATCCTACAATAACTCCCGTTACAATCGCTGGTGACATGTAGGATAATAATAGGAAAATAGAGAGTAAAGAACACAATTTTCTGTTTGTGTTAGCATCATTACTTTGTTATTGCGGCTAAAATAGGCAAACCGTGATATATTGATCTTACTTATGTCTAATGTCTAATTCATTTAATTCAGTTGCTCAGAAACAGATTTACCCTAACAACCTTTTATTATAGACATTGATTAAATCAATGTGTTGTAAACGAACATTGTAAAATTTGTCCAATTTTGAAACATATAAAACCAAAAACAGAAAAACTTCTACTGGAAAATGAAGATGATTTAAAGACAAACCATTTCCTGGAAAAAGATAAGTTCTTACGAAGTCCCATTCCATTTCTGTTTTGATAACGATGAGGTATCCACCAAGACTCTCACACAGTAGTTATAACCACATGAAATAGATAATACACAGTGGCTGCATAAAGCAGACGACGGAAATATCGATATGATTTTGTTTGTGTGCAGTCTCTTATATTTCATATGTATTTTAGCATTGAATTAATATAAGAGTTAAGGTGAACCTACCATGTTCATGAGTTGTGGATAAGGAAATCCCACCCGAGGGTTGAGATACGTCCACAAAACGCGGATCTGCCGAGTGTTTTTAACGTTTCTCACCCCGAGGGTGAGATTTCCTTTTCTCACCTATGAGATACATATTTCCGCGCATTTACCCATGTGAGATAAACTTATCTCACATCGCTTATCTCACATTGCTGCCGGACTATTTTTACGTTAATTGTAAGCAGACATAAAAATCGAAAAACGACTGTAAAATTGTTATTTTTGAAATAAACATAGGGTTGTTGGTATTCATTTTCTTAGTTAGATCAAAATCTATCCATCTATAGTAGTTTTGAAGTAAAATTCGAGAAAAAGTTGATTTTCATTTGTTTCATCCCCATCCTGTATTTGCACTTATTCCTTCTAACTTGTGTGAAAATGCGATTTAAACGGTGAGAAAATGAATCTACCATGTCCAATGAGTTGTGGATAAGGAAATCCCACCCTCGGGTTGGATTTCCTTATCCACAACTCATGAACATGTTAGATTCACTTTATCCACAACTCAATGGACATGAGGGTAGATTTATTTTCTCACCGTTTTAATCGCTTTTTACGCAAGTAAGAAGAAACAAGTGCTGACGTCATCGTTGCAGCGAGAGTTACCTTTTCTTAGTCACTAAACAGCAAAAGATTTAGTAACTGGAAAGCGAAAACAGGACAAGAAAAGACGAAAAGCAGATATGTTTACGAGGTTTTATCTGAAAGTGTCCGAAATTACCAGAATGTCCGAAGTTACCCGAATTGACCCCAAAAAACAGGATGGGGCTGAAAATGAAAATCAACTTTTTCTCAAATTTTACTTCAAAACTGCTATAGATGAATAGAAAATGATCTAACTAAGAAAATGAATACCCACAACGCTATGTTTATTTAAAAAAAAGACGAAATATAGTCATTTTTCGATTTTGATGTGATGTGCTTGCAGTGACGAGAGATAATTAAGTGGTGAATGATAAGATTTTATTTTATGTTTACGGTGGTTTATCGATTATTAACAGTAAATTATATAGAGGATAATTGTTAGTTTCGGTGTAAGATCATGTTATAATTTCACCGAGTGAGCACCAAAAGTGATATTTTCACGAGTGGCGCAGCCACGAGTGAAAATAACAACTTTTGGTGTTCACGAGTGAAATTAACGTGATATTACACCGATACCAACAATTTTTCTGTTTATTTTATGGTTAAAACTCTACTTTTATTGAGTTTGTTTCTACAAAATATCGAAAATCGCGGGAAACGTCACAAGAAACATAGCGCAAATGACGTCATTTAAACGACGTCATCGTCGCATGGTTTCCAGCATTAATTACGCTCGGTATACTTTTTGACGTAAATCCGGGTTAAAGATTGCAAAACAGTGAAAAATAAAAATGGTAATCCACTGTTTCAAAACTGTGGATTATCACTTTTATTTCACTGAGAAAACTCTATAATTCACTGAAAAACATAAAATAAATTCCGATAAACTTACTGTTCACGCAGTGAAAATTATCAAAATATGTTACCCGGATTAACGTCAAAAAGTATACCCAGCGTAACGAATGCCGGAAACCATATGACGATGACGTCGTTAAAATGAAATCGGGGCCTGGTGTCGTTTCCTGCGATTTTCGACATTTTATTGAAATAAACTTAACAAAAGTAGAGTTTGAGACATAAAATAATCAGAAAAATTGTTGGTATCGATTTCATATCTCGATATTTTCACTCGTGAACACCAAAAGTAGTTATTTTCACTCGTGGCTGCGCCACTCGTGAAAATATCACTTTTGGTGCCCACTTGGTGAAATTATATCGTGATCTTACACCGAAACCAACAATTATCCTCTATATCTATCACCGGTAAATGCGCGGACATATTTATCTCATAGGTGAGAAAATACAGTTACTGTAGAAGACAAGCTTCAGATTTTGTTCAAAAGATGACAATAAATTATGCCCAAAAGTTATGTTCTCATTAATGTTTTCCTGCCTTTTACATGTATTTCGGCTTTGATAATTGTATAGAACTGCAAAAGAATAACAAAAGCTATTTGTGATGATTCAATGACAGATTAATAGACCACTCCTATAAATTTTTATTTGAATGGGTAAAATATATAAACAAAGGAAGAAAGTAAATTTATAGTATTACTGCTGCATCGTGCCAAGATATCCATATGCGGTTCAGAAGATAACAGTGACCTTGGAGACAGGTGGATGCTGCTTCAGCTGAATGAAAAATATGGGATATCAATAACAGACTTGTAGATCCAGCTATAAGATAGGATCAAGGTTTCAAAAATTCAAACGCAAACACAATTCACATTTAGCCATCGGAACAGCCTGGTAAGATGCTATCAAGAAACAACAAAATAACTGTACGTATCGGATATATTACACAAAGTCTGTTAAAAAAGTAGTGATGTAAACGACTTTTTCTCGGTCACCCTGTTATAAGTAAACAAACATTTTAATAAACTAAAACAAAACTGTTTACATGGCGTAAAAAAATTGAAAGCACTAACGCAAACTATTCATTTAAGTTTGAGAAATGAGTACAACTAATTGTTACAGCAAGAGCATTGATGAATTTCCTCACTTACAAGGAATACATTTAAGTGTAGATGAGCTCCAGTTCCCGGATTCCTCACATGTTGCCTTTTCAGTTCCCGGTGTCATAGCCGTAAAATCTTCCGTACACTCATATTCTATTGTGTTACCAATTGAAAACATATTTCCACGAACTAAAGCAAACTGCTTGTCTTCTGGCGGTCCACAACCTTTGGTTACATCATAAAAATAAAGGTTTGATCAAAACATAATAAATAATTATACTAAAAGTAATCCTCAAACCCGACAGTCCATGACATGTAATGCTATCTATACAGAATATATTTGCTAGTTGAAGCTGTTTTAGAGAGGACTGCTTCAGGTTCGGCCAAAACGTCTATTGTTAGTGGTGCAAACCCATGGTTATTTAGATAAATAAAATATTTGTTTAGGCTTGAACAACTTAACATTAAATTTTTTTTATGCCTTATATCATTACTTCTGTAAAGTGTTGCATTAACAGTACAACTGTTAAGGCGGGCTTAAGTTTTGTGTCAAAACTTATTTCGGTGTAAAATACATCCAGTCTGAAGTTACTGTGAGTTTTTCCTCCTCACTATTGGTCTTTACCAACGCATTTAGATTTTAAAGCTAAAAGATAAAACCTTTATTACTGAGGTAGAAAAATACCATTTAAAATACACATACATGTACATGAAACGAAAATCAATACATATTCTTTAATTTCAAAGTTTTGTTTGGAAATAATGCATAAATGCATAAATACAATGTGTATTGTGCATAAACTACAGGACTTTGAATACCACAGATCTGTTCATTTTGTTTTCAAAGCAGTGAATAATTTATTTAATATCTCGATTCAACAAGATGCTTTTATAGAATATTCCTAGAAACCGCATAGACATATCATTTATTCATTTGGACAACGACCCACTTCAATGAGCATTTGCTTTTCATATATAAAGTGCAGTAACTTTTACCGGAGTGTTGGCAAACCGTGTATTTGTCTTCTGGCTGGTCTTCTCTTCTACAAACACCATTGGATTCGCACTCATTACAGACTTCGTACTTCTTCTGAATTTAATAAAAAATTCTTTTAGGACACATATGACCCTCTTGAACTTACCCAGCATTACGTTCGTCTTTGTGTTTAGATTATCCATTCTCAGTTATAAGGGTTAAGCACGAAATTCTATATGAAATTCTATAAACAATATGTCAAAGATATCATAATGCTTCGAAAGACAGGTAGCAAGTTTTCAAGTATAATAGCTTACATCTTGATAATTTACCATACCTAATTTGATTTACGTATTATGCTCGTTTTTGGCCGGAAGTTGGTACCTTTTCAACCGCTGATGAAATGACAAGAAGAATGTAAAACACTTTTTGAACTTAGAAACTTACTTTGTAAGGTACATTTTAATTGGATAATATCGACAGAAAATGGTCAATAAAATACTCTTTTTTATAATTTTAGTACTTAAATAGATAATATCTATCATTATAATATGTTGTTACATGTACCGCCAAACTAATGTTAATTATAAGTGTAGAGTAACTATTCGAGTAAAATACAAGGTTTAAGTTTGTTTTCCTGATGCAAATGTGACGAAACGGACTTAATCGCAATTGAGGTAAAATTGTAAGCGCCCGGTTAGCTCAGTCGGGAGAGCGTACGCCCTTACACCCCTGTATGTGAAGGGCCTTAGGTTTGTGACCCTGTCAGGATTGATACTTTTCTCACCCTGTGACATGTTGGCGCTTTCTGACTGCTTCACACGATTCCTATAAAACCTAGTTACCAATCGCTTTTGCGCCGGTCATCTTTTTTAGAGAAAGTTCTTGATTAAAATGTGCTTTTGGCTCAAAGAATGAAGAGTTCTATGTACTGCTGTTTAAATCCGTTTCTGTCCAAGTAAGTTTGTCTAGTAATTTGTTTATTTTGACCCATTGAGAATGACAAGATACATGCTGATCTATCTGTTGTCTGTTAGTCTTCGTGTATTTCACAACAGCTCTTGATAGGTTGAGAATTAACAAAGCGAAATCGGGTTTTCTTTTTCATTTGTCCACAATTCATTTCGCAGAATGTTTGCCGAAAATAAAGGTGAAAATTGTATTAACCATTTATTAATTATGCTTCTACAGAAGTAAGTGTGCCTGTGATTCAGTTGAATATCTAGTCATATAATAAACACTGGAGTTCAGTGTTAGACATATGTCCAAACATTATATTTCCTATTTGGTCATATACATGGAGGAGGACCCTTTCGACTAACTTGAAGGTCATAAATCAAAATGAATAAGTACCAAACACTTTTGTAAAAACAAAAGATAGAAGTTTAAGCATGTGTGACATTAGAAAAAGTAAATTTATAGGTTTGCTCGGATGCAAAACAACTTACCCCAATTTATGTGCCTCACTTTCCTGTCTGTCAGACAGAAAGGCAATTATTGTCCAACCAAACCACCAACGAGAGTAACAGTTCGTTTATAATGATCTCAAGACACAGCCGGGCTTATGTGTACGACTAATGCTTTTTAATAAGTGATGAATGCAGACACCAATGTTTACCAGACAACGACTTTCTCTTGAAAGACATGACGTAATAAAAAATTCAAGGAACCTATGATAAAGGTGCCATAGAGAATACAACAGGGAGTTGAAGTTAGCCAGGCTACTTCTCAGAACCTAGCACTTCAATATCCAATGAGAAAAGACGAATGATTCATACCAGTATAGTGTACACGGCGTATGGACAGAAGGGATGGTTTCCGGTTTTGCATATTGTATATACACATATCATTTATATCGTATATTCATTTGAGTCACTTGTATTCGATTTATAAGAGAGTTAGC
>JAFMSR010003689.1:0-12615 GCA_022818135.1 Saxidomus purpurata | reverse complement strand
GGTAACATATTCTGACTCTAGTTTCTTAGTAAAAGAAGTCCTGAAAAGCATTCAAACATACTTATCCCTTAGGTGCAACCTTCATGTACCAATAAATAATAGCATACCTTACGCTGTTCCATATCTTTCCAGACACGTATACCCAGTGCTTCAGCGTATCTTTTTTCTTCTATAAGAAAAGTGATCATAGCAATGTCATCTTCCTTTGAGTACTTGCTTCTCCTGAATAAATAACATTCTTGATAGTACATGCACATGCTTTGAACTGTTTCTAAGAATATCAAAGCATTTTTCATCCACATTTCAAAAATGAACAATTCATAAAATACGATTAAAACACCTCTACATAACAGCCATGCAAAAGTCTTGTTAATATCAATTACATTACATTCAACATTTCAGTTCTTATTGTTTGGTGGCCCAATATACAGTAGCAGAATCTATTAATAAGAAATCATTTTTTTTTGCTAAATATCCCATCTCTTTTGAAATATTTATGTTGCCATGGCAAAAGATGATAAATAACATGGAATGTTTCTGTATGGATGGAATTAATCAAATCATCAATAATTTTTCTTACCCTTTGTAATCTCTACCAGTAGTTTGCACAATGTATGATGCTGGAGACAGGCTGTCATTAGAACTGAAGCTATTTATAGAGTTGTCGGAGTTTCCTGAATGAGAGCGAACTCTTGTTCCTGGTGTAACTCTACAAATAAATGGATGTTGAAATGTGAGATGCTGGAAAACAATATAGTCTGACAGACAGCCATTTGTTCCTGTCACTTATCATAGCAGGAAATTGTGACATTTAATCTAGTTTTTTTGTCCTTGAACTTGGAATTGGCACAATGCTTCTGCACACCATTTAACTCTTATCTTACTCCCAGTAAGCAGTTCCGCCATTGCGACCACTGCCAACCAGTGTAGTGCCATTGTGACCACTGCCAACCAGTGTAGATCATTAACAGCGTACACATCTGTGCAGTCTGATCATGATCTGCACTGTTTGCTATTCAGTCAGTATAGTTGTAATATCAAGCACCCCTTGAACAACTGATGGTACAGTCCAAATTGAGAAATGGACAATACCATTATCGAAACTTAGTGAGGTAAGGGCTAGGTATGATCAAAGTTTCTGGAAAATCATTCCAGGCTTTATAAGATAGGCAACAAACCTAAGAACAAGATTGAACAAGTTAACCTTGGATTCTCGCCTTTGTCTGACATCAGCACAGTTAGAAAATGAATATTTCATATTGCTTTTAGTATGGTGAACTACTGACCAAAGGTTCACAATGTTATGCAAGCACAAACATGATATGGTTGGAGACTATATTCTCTTCTTCTATGTGGCAGCAGACACAAATACAGCAAATTACATGTGCTTGTGCATCCATAGTTCATTAATCAGTAACCAATCCTGTTCTTACAGTCCGGTACTCTGACCCAATTTAGATTTTTGACAGTATCAATTCAATGGTTGCATGTACAAGTGTTGTTGTCAGAACAACATGTCTTTTTTCAGCACGAATTCAATCCCCACACATTATTTAATTCATGTAACAATCTTTCTGGACTTTTACTGCTGTGACTCGGAGTATTCACTCTGGACTCTACTCCTCCAGTGTGACTGACATAGCCTGGTAGTTTACTACTGACTCACACCATAAAGAGCTATGATACCCAGGCGTCAACTCTGTAAGAACAGTACAACAATAGGTAAATGGGTTTAAAACTCCTTCGCTTAACATTTCAAAAAAAATGTTTGTAAGCTGAACTTAAGGTTCTTGTGCAAATGCAATCCGAGTGGCTGGCCAAAAGTCAACTGTACAGTCCAAATCATAATACCGACAGTATTATTTGGTTCTCTGTCTATTTTAATACAGGTTGACACTAGCAATCGCCAATGAGTACAACTGGAGATGCTGAACAAAGATGCTGAACAAACAGATATACCTGTACTGGTCCATATCTAGAAGCTTATTCTCCTTCAAACAGTCCTCTATATATTTTGCTAAGATGTAGTCATCACTCGTTACCAGACTTCCTTTTTCTGCCAGTCTAAATGATAAAACAATTGCCGGTTAGTAACTATGATAATGGTAACAATGGTTTGAGCTCTAATCTATAATGGTAACAATGGTTTGAGCTCTAATCTATAATGGTAACAATGGTTTGAGCTCTAATCTATAATGGTAACAATGGTTTGAAACTTTGAGGTCTAATTTAAATTGTGATTCTGCCTTTTTGCAGCCACTGTTGATTATGATCTGCACTGTTCACTATTTTGTAAGTTAATTTTCTGAGCACTCCTTGAACATGTTGAACAATGTTTATACAAATCTGTCCAAATTTTGAAATGAAGTCTGCTACTGACATATTACACCAGAGTAAGGTTTAGACCTGAGCTAAGAAACATATCCCACTACATAGTTTTGTTCACTAGCATTTTAATAAGAAATCTGACAATCCTACAAACTATTACATAGCCACAATCTGTAATGAAGGCTGCTCATGTAAAAGTCACTTTATGATAACTCCTGAAACCAATGACTGCAAGTGTCTATTAACGAAAAAGTGATGGAAAACCAGGCATGCAAAATATACATTATTATCCTTAATTTGATTAAAATATTCTGCTTATATAATTTTTACTTACTTTATACTGCCTTTTAGGACTTTTGATGTTACTTTGCCACCACCATACTGAAAAGAAAGTAAATGGCCTATTAACAAGATTCTTCTCAGTGCTCACCAACAAAACAAAATTTGTGTCAGTTAACAGCAAAACAAGAATCTGTGTATTTCCTGAGCGGAATATAAAATATTATTGCTCGAGGTATTTCTTTAGTTTGATATCCCTGGACACCAGAGTGGGAGAACCTATGCTCATGGTATTTTGAATGTATATCAGCTGTTCAGAAAGCAGGAAAGCATAACTATTTTGATTTGCCTCTACAAAAACATAATGTTATATGTGTTAAGTCGAAACAAGATGTTGATGTGCGTCATCACGTGACTATGTCGTTTTGGGAGCTTTTGACACAGCACATGTCAAAACTTGAATTTTCACCCTGAAGGAACCAATGCTCGCAGTAAGTAATATTTGACAACCTACATGTGACAAACTGATTTTAGAGCCCAAATATTAACAAACAAGAGATAAACATTTACAATATAATAATTTAGATAGAAGAGCATCCCATTCAGACAGGCCCTACCCTACGCATTCCAAGAATATTCAGTACAGAAGAATCTTTCACAGAATGTAGCCAAAACCTTGTGGAACATCTACGTGCAAGAGGCTATCCTAAGATACTGATAAAAGAAGCTATCAAGAAAGCACAAAACACCCCAGTCAGACCAACCCAACCAAACCCAAGGAAAGAGATCATACCATTCATCATCACCAATAACTCGAGATTACCAAATATACCCAAGATCATCGCAAAATACGAATATCTTTTAAATTCAGACAGAAACCTCGCTGACATAATGAAATATAAGATCACTACCATTTTCTGCAAACTAGCAAGCATAAGGAACAGATTAGTATTAAGATCATAGTACCCCAACAACACTATACTAAAACCAGGCTCATACACATGTGGAAAAAACTGCATAGCCTGCAAACTCATGAAACCTAAAGACATGGTAAAAATCCACTCAACAGGAAACACCTTCAAAATTAAAGGTAGCATAATATGCTTAATCTCATGCCAAAAATGTGGCATCCAATATGTTGGCCAATCAGGAAATACAATCACAGAAAGCCTATATGGTCACTGCAATGACAAACCGACACGAAATGACGCCAAACCGGTATCACAACATTTCTCCGCCAACAGACACGACATAAACGACGCCTTCGTCACACTACTCCTGGTAACACCAAAGAATACAAACATTCGCCTCAAGACAGAGGAATCAATAACAGAAATCTTCAAAACAAAATCGCTAAAGGGACTCAATATAATTCAATAATGAAGGAAAAAGCTAAAATGAAAAGAACATATACCAAACAGATGCCTGCTCTATCCCAATCTTACACAGAATTCTAAAAAAAAACTCCGCCAGTGCAAGATATGCAACAAATTCATAAAAGTATCGCTATCAAACATGCAAACATGAATAGGCACTACATAACCCGTAAAAATGGTAACATCATACATTTGCTATTACTGTGAGCTAAAATGCACGACACTATATGACTTACGAAGACTTCAGAAACACCCACAGGATAGAAATGAAAAGGTTCCAAACCAGTAAAAAGACAAGAATCATAAAAAAGGATGACGCCAAACGGTTTAAACCTTGGATACCCCCTTTGAAAACCAACCAGCAAAAGGATCAAGGATCATACCGGTTCCGCATAGCTGAAGGCCAGAAGAAATGGCTTGCAAACAAATTCAAGCCATCTTTAGACTGTGACAAAATCGCTCGAGAAATGTCAGTGGGTGAACTTCTATCACCTTTACCACTATCTACTTATGCCTTACCAATAATACAACAATTCACCAAGGCCACAAGACTCTTAGGAATGTGTCAGCAATGTTACCATCTTCCAAGACGAAAGAGACAATTTTATAAACACTACTATAGAAAGAGAGATCTGCATATATTCAATTTATGGTATTTTCAAAACCAGTAAATAAGTAAGACAGTTTTCAAACCTTTTCACAAATATGTATTTTCATATTTCTCATAAAATACATGTAATTGTAATGAAATCAACAGAAAACTCCGACAATATTTCTAAAAATAGACCAAGCCATGTGACACTAAAAAACTCCAGAAACTGCACTTCAGTCAACAACTTTTATATATCTGTATCCTGATGAACAATCAAAACCTAGTAGGTATTATTATTAAAAGTATTGAAACCTGACCTGTCTTGTCTGTGTAGTCCCAGACCTTATTCTTTTTATATAACACTATAATAATTTTGATAGTGCACAAAATACACTATCATGAACATATTTTTTTTTCAGGCTGATTTAGGGCTGAAATTCGGCCCAATTCACAAAACTTAAAGTATCTTTTTTTACACATAATTTAGTTGAAAATTCACAATTTCATCAGTTCTTAAAAATTAAGGTCTACATTGGACTTTTTGTTAGAGTTTAATTGTTTAGCTAAGTGCTATTAGAAACACTTAAATCAGCATTATTTGTTTGCATATGTCCTTTTTGCAAACGGACGCTTAAAAATTCAAACAGCTGTGAAAAAAAGTTTGATAAATCTGGAAATTAGCATTTCTATCGATGAAATTGAACAGTTTCCAGGGAAGAGTTTTATAAAAACTACTGTGTAAATTTGACGTTTATATTTAAGAATTTTTCTAGCGAAATAAATTGAGTACACCTGTATTGGCTGCAGTGACCTCACAGAGCCGCACACGCAAACCATCGACTGTTAATGCTGGTATCGCCTATTATTAATTTATCACACATTCAACAGACTGTTAATCCTTTTAAATAATCGATAATTGAGAGTGTCGTATGTTTAACATGTATAAAGTATAAACTTTTTTTGGTAAATTTGATGTATGTGTAACTTAAAATAATTAAATATGAGGCCGTAATGTACAAATTAAGATTAAATTAAGATGCTATGGTTGGTTAAAGGACTAAACTCGGCCGTCTTTTTAATGAAACCACATCAGTGCAATTCACACTTACATGTACTTGAAATCATTTATTGTGCTTCAATACGTGACTGCATAATATATTTTGCCCTAATTGTCCATCTTTCAAATAATAAATATGCATGTCTAGATTTCAAATGTGTAAGTCAAATAAATGAGATGTAATGAATAAATAGTAAACATGAATATTACTGTAGTTAAAGTCACCTAAAATTTTATAAACTTAGTGATGTTATACTCTAAGAAACATAGAACTGAATAGATAAAATGAACGAAACAAATAAATACAATTGTGGGACATGTTGTACAATTAAGCTTGTCAAAGACATACTAAACAATGACCAAGAAGCAAGAGGTATTTCTGTTAAAGTTGAATGAATGAATGGATGGATGGATGGATGAATGAATGGATGAATGAATGAATGAATGAATGAATGAATGAATGAATGAATGAATGAACAAATGAATGTTTTTATGGGCCCATCTAACAGCATAAGTACTACACCCTGCAGTTAGTAGGAGTGGAAGCATCAGAGATAAATAATTAAAAATATTTTATAACCCACCACAGCAAGTAACTGCAAATATGTTTACATGTATGTGATGCATTCATTTGATATTTTTCAAGCGGGACAAAAGATTTATTATGTTTTCTCTACATTTCATTAGGCCAAACATAAATTATTTATTATCTTACTTAAATTCGTACATGAAATAAACAAGCAAGAATGTATAGGATTGATACAAACAGGTAGATGTATTTATCAAAGCATATTTTACTCTAATTGCCGTCTTTTTCACAGCGACGGATACTGAATAAACAACCCAATTAAAGGATTATTGGGGCCCCAAAGTGTCACCATGTATATTGTCACTTTTTTAACACGGATTAATTACTATGAGAAAGTAGAATAAATAAAAATGAAGATAGATATGTTCATAACTACAATGTATGTGAAATTAAGAAGTTGCATAGAGTGCATAAACAATAAACAAATCATTATTCACTAATTCACTCTTAAAACTAAAACGGTCAAGATTTCTTATATTACGTACACAGCATAATTTACTATTAATTGAAAAAAAAATCAAATCTAGTAAATATTTAAATGCACGTGTAGTTAACTTGTAACGCACTTACCATATCTCAACATAGTCAGCGCATGAAGTATATCACACACCTTTTATGAATTATTTTAATTATAATTTACGACTGTAAAATAAATATGAAAAAAAGATCTGTATGCAACGCCATTAGGCATGAAAGCATCATATTATCGTGAACGGAAATATTCAAACTATGACTCGTATGTGATTTTAGTAAATATAAAATCTGCAAGTATTTGTTGTGAACATAAATACCTAAATAGCCATATTAACAAAAGCTTACTTGAATAATCTTACTCTTGTGCTAAATTTATTACTGAAATGGTCAAATAAATAGAAGTCTTCATATGCAGTTCTGCCACTATTTTGGTATTTGCAGGTTGCAGTTATTAAATATATAAATGCATAATTTGTATTTACTTTACATAAGTACACAACTAGCAGTTTTTTTCTTGATTAACGCCTCTTTCTTCAACAACTTGCAACAATCATTCAAATATTTCGGATACCGGAATTTGCGATACCGGCGTTTCTTGATCGATACTGTCGTTTAGTAGGGACCCTTCATCTGTTCTTCTGTAAATAGCCGTTTTTTTCGTAGATACTGCGAGCATAGGTTCCACCACTCTTTATTAAAGTTTCAAATCAACGTTGTACGTAGTTACTGAGATATACATCATCATATTTTGAGTACGAGATAACTACGATACGAACCTATTGGTTACGAAATTACTTTGTGAGACATACAGTGCGTTTTTGTTCAGATGAACGCAAAAATAACTGCAATTAACCTCAATATGCGGTTTAAGTTCCTGTCTATCATTACAGGGTCGCATGAAGAATATCATGCCTGAGCCATCAGCATTTTTAAATAGATCTTTGGAGAGTTTCATTGAATTTTCTACCGCCATCTTTTGAAACGGGACTAGTCACAAGAGAGTATTTTTACTGTAGCACTAAATTACCTCCCTTACCTCCTAGATACAGGTAAATAACTGTTTATTTTTGTGCTTATTCTTCCAATTTTGTTACATTTTAATATTAATATGATAGCTGGTGTAATTGCTATACTGTAAGTGCGCATTTAATTAAAAAATGATTACAATAATCTCTCATGTACTTAGCTACTTGGTTTTCAAAATAAATGAAAATGTAGCACGTTTCGGATATCCCGTTTCCTCATAATCTTTGGGATTTAATTATGAAAAAAACCCTCTGAAAGTGGTTTTAATCCATAGTGTATTATTCGTTTAGCCTTGACATATAGATTAATACTCTTTAACAAAACTTACCACTGATAAAATCAATGTTACTTTATCTAACATGTATTATTTTGATTATTTTTTTCTTACTAACATTACAGTATGGACACTTCGGACCATGGACATTTTGGATAAGACACTTTGGCCCATATTTTAAGACACTTTGGACCATATTCATAGACACTTAGTACCAAATTAATAGACACTTCGGACCATCTTTGTAATCATATAAATCAGAGAAATAAAAATGAAAAATATTATAGTCTGGTCATACAAATTATTGTGAGTCTTACTGGTTAATTCAAGTACTCAAAATGTATATGACATCTGTGTTCTTAATTATACGTTTTATCATTATTCTTCTAAAAAATCCAAATGGTAAATCAGAACAATGTATAGTGTTAAAAGGAAGCTTTACTCCTTATCTTAATACTTTCGGATATACCTATTACCGCAAATCTGGAAAAAAATGTTTGAAACTTCTACCAGTTTGTTTCTGCTACAATATAATTACTCTTGTCTGACAGCTTGTTTTCTTCTGAATATTTTGATATGAATATTGTAGTGATACTTCTGTTATGTTTGCTATGGAGGCCATTTCCAGACCAACTGGCCTCAAATTATCATTCTATCTCAAAAAGTAGTCAAAATTTAAAGAGAAGCTCTTGCTTACCAAAAATGAACACAAACCTTAGAAATAAAATATTTTTCAGATAGTTTTGAAATAGGAAAATACTTGAAATACGGTAATAAGAAAGGAAACTACACTTAAGTATCGAACAATAATTCGTAGTAATTGGTATATCCTGGTAATTGGTATATTGATAATAAATGATATTACTATTGTTATTATTTTGAAGGTTTATAACTTTCAGCACTTTTCACTTGAGGAATTATATTAATCTCTTGATTAAATATAAATACACATCTCCGTTATCCATGTCAAGTAAGATCATTGTGTATATCAAACATGCCGTTCTCCCTCATAATATTTGCTGGGTTTTCCTGTATAAAGATCCTAACCCGGTGCCCCTGCGAAGCTCAAAAAAACACTAAAAACTCACGGTAAATTAAAATTTTGGGAAAAAAGCTACGAGGGTCATAAAATATCAACCTATATGGTCAATATCCTGACACGTGATATCGATAATGAAGAAGTACTAGTATTATGTACAGTCGTTTAGGTGACGAAACTGATGTGTTGTCATGAGTTTGTGTTAATTGTGTCACTATCATCTTAGGTAAATTGCCCGGAGGGTAAATTGTGGTGAATCATAAACTTTTCAAACAGCGATGATTAGCCGAAAATCAACCGCCAAACAAGTCACTACGCTCCAAACATGCCGCTAATAAAATCATTTAATTAAGTTTAAAATTTTTTAAAAGATTTGATGTTTTCTTAAAATCGCCAAAACAAATTTACACATCGATTGTCGGGTGTCAGTGTGATCACGCATCTATGTTGTGAGAAATTATTGGAAACGTTTTGCATTCTGATTGAATGAGAGTGCATAACGGGTGACGCTTTCAAATTTATCACCTGTTAAACAGTGTATTGCTGATCGCTATGATTAGTGACCTGCGTTTCCTCAAAGTTTTATGCAAACTGTGGAATCGTCATCAGAATAGATGCAATCTTTTCAAAAACGATGTGTAAAAAGAGACTCAGATTTAAGCGTTTCTGTGCACCATTACTATGGGAATAGTATAATAATGTTTGAAATGGGCGTTTTTTGTGTAAATATGCTAAAAAATGTCAAATACGTCCTTAGAAATGCCTGATTTCCTTCTAAAAAGTATCTCCTGGTGAGTCGTCCAAAAACCTGGCGATTTTTCAAAAATCTCCTGGCAGTGATTCAATCCTTTGTTGCATGTATGGTGTATATATATATTTTTCTTATTTTTTGTAACACTTTAGATTTTGAAGTATCCCATTTAATGCCACTTTAAAATGATTTAAGTAGGAAATATGTTAAAAATATTGTTTTCAATTAATTTCTTGTTCTACTTTGTCAAATTGTGTCAGTGTTTTGATAGCAATTGTCCGTTGTGGAAATTGTGACATTGTAACAAGGTGATGTTTTAATAACTGACACATTCAATCACTGTCTTATACCTTAAAATCTTTGTGTATAATGTTTTTTATTGTCACACTTAGATTAAGAAGTATTGAGTTACACGTAAATGTCACTTTATAATGATTTAAGAAAATTACTGTTGTGCATGGCAGACCATACTTATAGACACTCCGGACCATCTTTGTAGACACTTTCAAAATGAAATAGCTTATATCAAAGCAGCGGATGTCAAAATAAATATTCATGCACTTCCACCATCTGTTTCTTTGTATAGTTCACACGGTTTTGTATGAAGTGATTTTGATACAACCTTAAAGGAAATCTATACCGGTAACTGCTAATTATTTTGATAAAATAACCACAATTTGGGAGTTTCAACTTCTGATGAAAAAGTAAAAAGATTGTCGACCCAGCAATTTTCATTTAGGCCTTTAGAATTGTCTTTTATATTTCTTATCTACATTATTTTGGAGATTTATCCTCAACTATGATTGCAATTATGAATGAGTTATAATTAATAATTAAATAAATTATTGATGATATTTTGAAATAGGATTTCTTGGTCTGAAGTGTCACATGATATTTTGAAATAGGATTTCTTGGTCTGAAGTGTCACATGATATTTTGAAATAGGATTTCTTGGTCTGAAGTGTCACATGATATTTTGCAACAACATTTTGATGGTCCTAAGTTCCAATTTTCTTTAATATATTTTCATGGCCCGAAGTGCCAATTAAGATGGTCCGAAGTGTCTATCAATTTGGTCCAAAGTGTCTATAAAATGTGGTTAGAATTAAGTGATTGTTCGAAATGTTGTTGGTCAGAAGTGGGTCGATACTCATCATTCATGGTCTTGATCTAGATCAGCTGTGCGCTTTCTTGTTAATTTCTTTGTTTAAGACTTCATCTTGATAATTTAAGAGCAGTAATATCGCATTGTCATAGTATATAAATATTATGTCTGACTTTTAAATGCGTGTTTCAAATAGAATGGTAATTAAAACTGTTCGAGATCAGTTTGATATGGCTTTAAATGAGGTTATTAGTGCTTAGTAATATTATGCAATCAGTTCTTTTTATCAAAAGGTGCTGAGTTTAACAAACAACTTTATTTTTTGCACAAACTTACAAAAACTTTAATGTTGATTGTTTAATTCCTTAACAAATGCACATGATATTTGTATGTCGAGATTCAGCCCAATTAGCTTAGCTATTTGATAATTATATTTGAAAAAGTTAGGTATGGAAGCTATGTTTACAGGCGACTAAATACAGGCTTAAAGAATGTGAATCTTTCAGATTCTAGATTCCTGTAGGAGGGAGGTTTTGATCCCATGCATTGTGTTTTACTGCATGAGATTAGCTGAAACGATCTCCCTGTAAAGCAAGTTGTCAGTTAGTTTATACGAATTTATTTTAGTTCGATTACAAAGAAAGCTCCGTAGCTAATTAAATCAATCTCGATCACTCATTCCAGTTGTCATCATGCTTGCAAGAGAGAGGCAGCAAGTTTTTCATTGCTGCTACCCATTTGCAGCTTGGAGGACTGCGGTATGCGTGGCATCAGTGTCTTTGCCAAAGGACACACCTTGTGCTTGGTCTGGGATTTGAACCTGGGACCTCCTGTTTCAGAGGGGGAAACCCTAACCAGTGAGCTATTGAGGCCATACGACTCATATATAGTCATAAGTTGCATAAAACCTGATACAAACACATTTGGCCAAGACATACATGCAGAATCAATTGACATGTATATAGATAGTGTCTAATTAAATCAAATTCAACAGATTAGGTCAAAAGAACCTAATTACAAAGTTTGTGTTTGTAGTGTAGTACAAAAAAATGTATTTATTAAATGATAATTGCTACTTGTAACTTATTAATGCTGTAACATTATCAAGCTGAATTGTTATACAAAGAACACCAGCCCAAGATACGAGTATAGACTGCTTGTCCAGTAACCGGCTGACTAGCAGCCACTTCCTTTCTTTTTGTTATTTTTTAAACAGAAATTTAACGACAGACTTAGTCTGATGTACGCAGGATGAGCCTATCTTAAGTGTCAACCAGTGTCAACCAGAACATGCCAGGTATGCTTGGTAGTGACATTGAGTTATAGTCAAGAATGATGCTGAAAACACAGTAGATGCTTTAAAAACATATAAGAACTTAGCTTTACCTTACCATTTTTCTTACTGACGGAATGATATAAATTCATTAACCGGTAATATCACTTTTATAAAAGGGTGTAGCTTTTTTCTTGCATATTCTATTTAGAAACTTAAGAATTCTTGTTTTCTGAAAGAAGTAGTGCTGATAATATTTCACTTACAACAAATGAGTTCTAAAAGTTAAAACTTAAGCTGGATGTTGGAAAGTAAGTATAGAAAACTCTATTCCATACTTTAAATCGTTATTTTCAGGTCCTTCCATTTCATTTGCCTTGAAAGAAAGCATGAATGACTTCTTAAATTCATAATTATTCAAAATACATTTAATAAAAAATAAATTGTAGTTT
>JAFMSR010003688.1:0-12615 GCA_022818135.1 Saxidomus purpurata | reverse complement strand
TTCACATAGATATTTATGTAAGAAAAACTTATTGCATTTCCCTATCAAAACGGCAAGGCCAATAGCTTAGATATTTAGCACTTATTTATAGCATTTCGAAGTAGTTATCAACCAGCACTGTTACGATTATGTTCCTGGGTTCAAAGTTAGCCCCGTCTAGAAGGGTAACATAGAAATACACGTAAAAAAGAAAAAAACCTAATGCTAAGATATCTGCTCTGGTTACATTGTGCAGTGGCCATGATGGCGTGCTCAGATCCTATCTCCTGGGGTAAAGTAATTCCCTTGACGAGTTTAAAATATTATATTTTACAGCATATGTATGTTTGAGATTAAGGTCTCTGTGCCCTTGATCCTGACCTTATTGATTTGGCCAGTTAGGCTTTCTATTGGCATTGTAAGGCGTTGTAATACATAAAGGTTCGAGTCCTGATTTATGCATCTCTAAACAGTTTTAAATAGATGATTTGTCTATTTCTCAATTAAAGGACTATGTTGTGCATACATTTGTTGATAAGTTGTATGTGTACGTTGTTGCCCCATGTGAATTTTGAAGCGTATACAACTTCATGAATGGAAAGTCTTATTGAAATAGCATCTTAACAGTGTTCGCGGGAGGTAACTTCAACGACAAAATCTTGGTGCGTAGCACGCAAGTGTAAATACGTTCAATGAAAAAAGTTCTCTCTTTTTCTTCAAATTTTGTTTCAAATAAGTCGTGTTAGAATCGAAATAATAAATATCCAAGTTTGGTTTATGTGTAGAATAACCTTCGTTTGTCGTTCTCCAGCGTAATAATATATCACTCAGGCCTGCGGGCCTTCGTGATATATTCTTCGCATATAAACCCCAAACTTGGGTTATTCCACGATAAACCCAAACGTGATACATTTTTATTTCTTACATAACTTTGATTTTGAAGTCCATTTTGGCTCAGCTTCTACGAAAACTACATAGCCTGAAAAATGAAATCACTGTCACTTATACAATGAAAACATCCGACGTGTAGATGCAACGAGCCTTGAATTTTATATATGATAAATAAAAAGTCACTAAAAGTCTTTGTAAAAGAAAGTACCCATCATCAAAATATACGAAATTCATAGGTATATACATAACATAAAGTTCAAAAGTATGGTGTACCATCTGTGCCATACATACCTGCACGATACTGGTTCTTTACCGTATTACATGTTGAATAATAACTATTAATACGTAGTTGTTTACAACTCGTAAAATAAATGTGCATGCATATGAACTGATCGCTTAAGTGGGTCCAGTTTAGATTCTTATGTATTCCTTTGATCGTTTAACTTCCAACAATTTCATATTACTTGCACAAGAATTACTGAGTTAAAACTCATTCGTAATAACTGTATTTAATAAAATGATAAATTCTTCAAATTTTCATTACTTTACTCGTTTGTTACGTAATTACTACAATGTAACAGCTAAGACAGATTTGATGTGTAAGGGTTGGCATATGTGTAACGATTCGAAATTCTTGTACTATTGCAAAAGCATTTCCCGATGTACAACATATTTTTGATTTGATTAGAATCAAATTTATAAAGGTCCGTCCATAAGAGCAACATATTAGCATGTATGTGTGGTTAAGACCTCGCATGTCTCCAACCATGCATATACCTATCAAAAGTGTTTTTCTGTGTCAAAATAGGAGATATTTGCCTGACTGCAATTTCAGCCAGTGTCAGCTAAAGAGTGATTTGATTGGTTGCCAAAAAGTAGGTCAATCACGGCGACCAGTGAGATCTAGGGTGTGATTGACCTAGTATATGTACAACATAGATACTTGTCATTCATTATGCACTGTTGGTAATTTGATATGCAATGTACATTACCATTTGACAGCGACATTCGTTAGCCGGTTTAATAGGCTATCAATTTCAGATAGCAAGTTTTCAAAGTAGATAGTACAGTCCCTGTTTTGAGAAATGGAGTTTTAAATGTGACGATTTTGAAAAATCCTCATTTTTATTGTACCAAGTTCCTAACAAGAAACCGCTTAATCTTAAATACATAAATCGTACGAAACAAAGAACAATTCTGGTATAAAAACTGAACTCATTTAAGTCTTGGTGCATTTCTGTGTCATCCGTTTTGATAAATTATCTTTACATCTTTAAAAAAAACTAACAACCACGTGCTTCCCTGGTTACAGACACATGTGGAAGTACGATTCTGTGAGTCAAAATAGTTCCCTTCTTATTTTTAATATAAAAAGATTTTATATCACTGCACCATTTTGAACACAAAGTCAATAACCCTCAAGAATTATCATGAAAAGTAGTTCACAGCATATCCTGTCTTGTTATTACACTAATCGAAACTTCTAACGCCCCTTGGGATATATAGTGCAATAAGTCAGCTAATCGGAAACAAGTCGTTATGTAAATTAGAATATATCACAAACATTATAACTCCAAAATGGCTGCAAACTTTTAAACAATTTCGACATCAACTCTTTGATTTACGATCAATTCTATGACACGACCATACAAACTGAAATCCACAAAAAAAGTTGTATTTTTCTGCCGACTAAGATATTACAAAACTAATCAATTTTCGTCCATCTAATATCACATATTGTTACTTTGATAACAAGTTCATAAAACAGTATTACAATTTAACAATTTACAAATTCAACATCATTTTCACGAAGTATTCCGGCTAAGTAATCTGAACAGCGCTCCTCTATTAGCGCGTGTGACCGCGTCATTCTGTAATGATACATGTATTATTTTAATACCTACTACGCATTTTGACACAAGGTAAGGTCGAATAACGCATCTCGCGACTTAAACGCCACTTATTTGAAGCTGAACTTTCGATGTAAATCCAATATTATGATACTTTCTACAGTTTATCTTGAGAGTTCAAAGGATGTACAACACTTTGTTACAGAATTATGGACAAAAGTATATGAAAGTTAAATTTATGATATACAAATAAAGAGTTCGCACAGATGAACAGACAGTAAGCCAAAACTAAAATTGAATTGTCAATTCATATCAAAATTTAAAAATATAAGATAGAAACTTATTACCTGGGGTTGTAATTTGAAAACATCCACTTGCAATAATGAAGATTTTTGTTTTCTAATAGCGTAAATAAGCGAAAGGTAAATGTGAAAATAGCCCCGTTGTTGCGCGCTGCCTCCTAAAAAACCTATCGGTCTCGCCGTATCTTGATTTGACATTCGGGCAATTTTATGTTTTTCAATTAAAGATATCGACTGGTCGTCTAAATACGGTCACTTATGCTATTTTGAGTTGAACACGTGCAGCACGTGTAACTTAGGACATATTGTTCACCCATCCGGAAAGTCGGTGAACAGAGTTAAAAATGGGAGAAATTATTACATAACATTATTTGCCATTACTTCAAATGCATCTGTAGAAATGTTTGTTGATATGCAATGGATAAACCAAAAATATATTTAATATTGTACTAGGGGGCGTTAGAAGTTTCGTTAAGTGTATAAACAGGTTTAGAAACGCAAAAAGTGGCAAACATTTATTTTAACAGTGTTATGTGGGGAATCACGTGACTTTGTTTTGATAGATTTCACGGACAATGGCGGATGATAAACACCGGTAAGTGCCTGATTTTCGTACTTTTCGTTCATATTACTTTCCACACATATTGATGATATTTAGGAACATATCCTATACCCTGGCCATTAAATTCACGCGTTTTGGTTCCTTTTCCCTCCCGCTGAAGTATGCATAGATTGTTTGGAATGCATTCAAATGTAATCGTGGAAAAGAATTTTGTTGGGCTAAATTTCACGGACTTTATCTAGTATTTTCCAAACAAAGGCATAAAAACATCATGTGACGTGTTTTTAAGCCGTAAGTAATAGATATTATTATTCCCACATCGTATGGGTGTGAGCAGATTTCATTTTCTTGAATTTTTAAAGAATTATCACCATTTTTATAAAATGCTAGATTACCGTGATACAAATTTTGCTTTTCAATTGCAGCATTGAGTATGATACACTACACACATGAAATTATAATTATTACTTTTCCGATATTCTGTGCATAATAATCTTATGTTTATATGTATTTGTAAGACTCGTGGTTATTTTATGCCATTCATTCAATCTAAATTCAATTTTAGATGGACAATTTGTAGTGTTTAGGCAGTTCAACTTCCATGTAATAATAGATTAAACTGCCTGTTTTTAACGTTTTCATCTTGGTTGATAAGATATCATCTTTTTATGCTCCCGAAGGTGGCATATTAAAATCACGCAAAATCTTGTCTGTCGGAAATGCTGTATATCCCGCCTTACATTTCTTTAATATTGAACTGTAACTTTGTCATTAATTGAAAGCTTTTGAAATAACTTTGCTGAATGTTCCGGACGACGTGTCGCCTGATACCCAAGAACTATGTCCCTACCTCAAAGGTCAAGGGTTTGAAGGTAATAGTCCAGGCCGTTAAACTTTTGACCCAGACAAAATTCATACAGAGATTATTTTTTGCATGCAGGCTGGAAATGGATTGCTTAGGCACGAATCGTAAAGTTCCCGGAAGATTTTAGGTCGGGAAATGATTGTTGGGGCATTTTCTGCATTTTTTGATAATTTCAATGAGAATTTCTGGAATACCCACATAACTCTGTAACCATTCAATCGATTTTCAAATTATTTTGAGGTATGTCCATCATTATTTGATGAACGCATACGCACTGAATCTGGTAGTTAAATCAAAGGTCAATGTCAAATGAAGAGGTCAAAGGTCAAACGAGAACATTTCTACCATGAATTCATCATCTTTCATTTGCTATGTGCGCTCTTCCAACGAATGTGTCTTTAAGTATTTCACATTTTCTTTGTCCATCAAAACTGGACTGCCATGTTTGTTAAGTAATGGTACTACATATCTTCCATCTGACTGTCTATATGATGTAAAGCCTGTAAGTAGCCTCTTCTACATCTCCAGTTACCCATTGTAGTTTCTTTTATTTGTTTACATTCACTGCTGTGTTACAGGGATGGATCATGGGGGGTGGGGATCCAAACTTCAGGTGACTGTGGCTATGTATTGTTTGTGAAAGTGGTTTATTCACACTTATTGACATTATTTATATCTCTAAGACCTTTCATAACTCTCTGTGAAAATACCAAGCCATTTACATTCATGATTTATCGTAATTTTGACTTCTCATAGTATATGATTTGTTTGTCTATGTCATATAATACAATCTGTATGACAATAAATACAACTGCTTTCAGTTTTAAGAAGACGCTTTTGGGAGCCAGATTGGGCAATGTTACCAGCCTGGTTATGCACTGACCCTAGACGAACAATTTCGAGTACGAAATAAAATACGGGGATCAGTTATTATGTGTTTGTTGCTTTGAAAGATATCTCTCACAAATAGTTTTTGAACTATATCTCTTGTCTTTAAAGACGCTAGCTACGGGTTCATCATATTTTTCAAGCAATGAGAATTTTATGAAATTTGGTTTGTTGTTGAGGTAATACCTAATAAGTCAGAAAATAAAATAAAAAAGGTAGGTCACCAGCCTTATTTATAAGTAATGGACACTTGAAGAATACCCCTGAAAGCAGTGAAAACTGACCCCATCTCATGTTTATCAATCATAAAACTCTAAATTTGGAAACTCACCATTGTTTTTATATAAAATGTTAAGCAATTGATCCTGTTTCACGAACTAAATGAATTGAGATTTCAAAATGTATTCAAACTGAAATAAAAATATAAAGATCCTTTTATTAAGAAAAATGAGCTGTTGTCTCAGGTTGGGGGGGTGGTGTTGGAGGGAGGCCCATGTGTATGTTGCCACTGACGTGATACAAATCAAACCGCGATCAGGTAAATCTCTCCTCTTTTCGGCTTCAAAATTCTACTTTTCTAGGCATGAAGGGAGACATGCCGGGGTCTCATCAAAACATAAGCTTAAAATTTAGCTTTTGGACGGACCTTGATAACATCTCTTTCAATTCAAATCAAAATATTTAGGAGAACTGGGTCAATCACACTTGATCTCTTTGGTCGCCGTGATTGGCCTACTCTTTAACAACAATCAAATTCAACCTTGGGCTATACTGGCTGGAAATTGCAGTCAGGTAAATCTCTCTATTTTGAAACAGAAAAACACTTTTGATAGGTATAGGCCTTGATGGGAACATGCCGAGGTCTCATCCACAAATTCCAAGTAACACATTTGCTCTTATGGACGGACCTTTATAAATTTATTTAATCAAATCAAAACCGCGATTGTCTTTAGAGATATCTGTTTCAATTCCCGAGATATCTCTGTTGCGTAACAAGATATCTTCCAGAAATGATATCTCTTCTACTTAAAGAGATATCTCTGTCTCTGTACAGGAGATATATGCCTGTGATACAAGGACACCTCTCTCAACGTGAAAAAAGATATCATTATTAAAACGAAGATATCTCTTTGAAATTAGAGATATCTTTTCGGAATAAATATTTAAAATGGCTTGCGATAAGGAAAACGTCTACGTCTAGCAGGAATGCTTTTGGTTGTTTACATGTACGTGAAAAACAGATAGTGAACAAAATGTATTTTGACATGAATACAAACCTCTAATAAGAATTAAATAGCTATTAGTTAACAACTTTGGTGTGTTCAAGCATAAATATCATCAGATACTGAATGTTATTTTATATAATCGTGAAAAGTGAGGAAAAGAATTGACACTGATGATTCTAAGTTATCTCAGAAGTTGCTTTTCCATAGGTGCAATATCAGGCTAAGTCCATTATAAAAACATTTCTTACACATTGATATTTAAAAGTCGGGTGGAACAATACACTTCTGTATTCGTACATCAATGAATTTCTAAGTCTATTTGAGTCGACTTTAAATAAATGAATTGAATTGAATGTTTGCTTTGGTTGACTGACTGTTCACTTCTCATTAAGCGGATGATATCTTCGTAATCAAACTAACATATTTCTTATAAAATTAACCAAACACCACACCTTAAGTCGTTGATTCAACCTAATCGAAAACTTGGTTGAATCATACCGTGTCTATATTCGCTGTGTATTTCACAAACCATAGCATAAAAGCGTGTTTCACTTATGTTTTCAACGTGTTTGTCATGAATCATAAGACTTAAAATATTCAAGCGAATAAGCAGAGCGGTTTTCAAAGAAGTGCAGACTGTGAATTTACATAACGATGTTAGTAATGACATGCGAAAAAGAATTATTTTGTTACCTGCCAATTTAGTTGGTGAGAACATTACACTAATAGAAATTATCCGAGCGAATAAAATTCAAATTTGCGTACCAGGATATCTTTTGATACAATCTCCATGCATTTGCAAGTAAAAACATTTGCCACATTGAAGACGAATGTGGTTATCATTATTAATTGGGATATGCATGAAATAAAATGCAATATTATTGAAATTTGCAACGTACTTTCGCATACATCACCGTCCTAAAATAGTGTGTATTATTAGTTACTTCAGTCTGCACATTTTATCTCTGCCCGGGAATTAATCAAAAACATTTACGTAAAAACCAAAAATGACTAAAAATTACTTATTTTACGGAAAACGACAAAAATAAAGTGTTATGTCAAGTTATAGAGAGAATTAATAAAGTATCATCACGCCAGCGAATGCCAGAGTCCAAAAACTAGGTTTTAATGAATATTGCCAAGTATATGTATATAATCAGTTCATTTCTATATTAAAACGTAACTCTATTTAATACATAACATGGAAAATTAGTTTTCACGCATTTTATATAACGTATGTTAAAGAAAAATGCGTAGAACACCTATAACATATTCGTAGAGTCTTTAATATATCCCGTAAGCAAATGTGCATTAATTTTGATCAAGAAAACACTTGAAAATTAAAAGTTTTTTCCGCAGAAGAAACAAGGCATGAATACGAATTAGGACACCATTGTAACTTGCCAAATTTTAGTTAATTCTTCGTAGACCCGACGGCTGACGAAAATATATTTTGAAAGAAGGGTAGCCTGAGGGAATATTAAAGCTCAAACTACTTTTTCCAACAAGACGCTGATATTTAGTGTCGAGATTTTGTTACGATGGAGAAAGACCTGCATGCATGCTGAAGACCAAATATTGTGCTGTCAAACAATTTACGATATAGGAACATTTTCAGAATATCTAAACACACGAATGAAATTTATATACTTTGTACGCGCCGATTCGACGTAAAAAATGGCTGTCGCAAACGATACGCATTCTATAATTTCCCGTGTTTTAAAGTGACACTACGAGCAATTTACGCAGATGGTATCTGTTTTTCTTTTGTTTTGTTTTTAAATTGAAGAAAGCATAACTGATGAAAATGGCGTGGTCGGCGACGTAAATACCTTCAAATTTTCGGTTGAAATGACGATTTTTGTTTATTTTCGCCGAGGTTTTTTCACGCATGACGTCCCACTGTACATGGTCGACGTTTTGACGTTCTGACGGCATTAAATGTTATAAGGTGTCTATTAATATTTTTCACCATGTATTGGAAATTAAAATTTCAGGCACATTTATATACATAACGGTCGAGCCCTTTGTAACAAAGGGCAGTCACTCTTTTCAATAATTCAGTTTCATATCTAAGACTTATGCAATCCAATGCAAATAAAAGCTTAATCAGACTTTTTTTAAAGTGATTTTACAATAGTATTTTCACACAGTTCTATTTGATCTTCAAATGGTTGTTTGTACATAGAGAACCCTCTGGATATTTACGATGGCCTGAACGGTCTATGCATTGACATTGAGAAATTTCTACAAATCATAATTCAATAGTTTAGCATTAATAATACCCACATATAGGGAGAATATGATCAAAAGTTGTATGTTAGAATTAGATACATTTGAGTTGTTAATCTGCCTGTAACATTTCCCCACCCACCTTGCATAACATATCATTTTGTACATGCATACAACTGTTGTTTAAATAGCTTTAGTTTAACATATGAAATCTTTTATTATGCATGTTTGCTATAAATATTTTAAAGAACAGAAACAGAAAATAAGTATTTTGCAAAAAAGTGAAAAAAGGTCTTTTTCTACATAATATTCATAATATTTCGGCAAAAATGTAAACTATATCATAACAAGACATATGCCCATAAATTTTGATATAGTAGTGATAGTTAGTAACATTTAAATACATTCAAAAATCAATACTTGTTAGCACTTGTATGTAACAGGGTATTTTTTCAAAAATACGGCGGCCATCTTGGATTGTAGAGGTTCCCACTTTGAACTTTGTGAACTTTGTGTTTATGGAAACTACAAACATAGACCTTTCAGAAAATATAAGTTTCATTTCTGTATGAATTTTGTCCGGGTTCAGCCTATTTTGATGCTCAACAGCCTTGACTGTAATGACAGTATTTTATACCGGCTGAAAATTATACGTATATACTATGGTGGCATACTTCTCCGAGTTTGAAACTGAAGACTATATTGCGCATCCTTTCTCTGTTAAATATAGATCTGCATTTGCTAAATTCAGATGTGGAGTTGCTCCACTACGATTAGAAACTGGGAGGTATCAAAATATTCCGGTTGATCAAAGAATATGTCCAGTTTGTGAACTTTATGTAGAAAATGAAACACACGTCCTGTTACACTGTCCTGCATATCAGTTTATCAGAGATGTTTTAGTTGCTGAAGCAATGCTGATAGATGAATCATTCTGTAACTGGTCGGATTCTGCTAAATTGAAGTTTATTTTCTCCAACAAAGAAATGGTAAATGTCAGTGCCAAAACCTGTTTTAAAATTCTTAAAACTAGAAATAATCTTTTATATAACTAATGTTATTATTATTTAAAGATGTGATCATCTTTTATCTCAGTTTAGGTAATCATTGCTAATCAGTTCATCCTTGATCTGATCAGGGCTGATATCTGATTTCTTAAGACATTTTTCATTATGTCCGTTAGGGCCTTTTTTCCCTTTTTCAGTGTCTTACATTTGTTATTTTTTTATGGCAGTTCTTAGTCATGGATTAGCAATGGTAATCTAACTTTTACTCTGTGTAATTAGTCCTAATATAATTCTGTGATATTTTTATAATATTGAACAGTCTCTTTTTATTCTTGAGTAGAAAGACCAATTACATGTGTTTTATATTTTAAGTATATATGTTTAGTAATATGCACATGTATTGGATGAGACTGAATAAACTATTTAACTATAGCTTATGATAAGGCTATGTAAATTTAAGTATAGTCTGTGATAATGCTATGGTAATATATTTTTAAAATGTACATGTGACTGTGATAATATTAGTAGTAGTGTCCTATAACTCAATATGGAGTGGCAGCATAACATTGGTTCTTTGTTTTAATTCATGTTTATGTAATGTAAATGTATATTATGCTGATGAGACAGAAATAAACTATTATATATACTTCTGCCACCATATAACCACTTAATCGTCGTGATTATTAACGTGGTTAAAGTGTTATGTAACACATTGATCACTTAACATAGTTTTCTCATTACTATGGTGGCATACTTCTGCCATCACATAACCACTTAATTATCACGTTACACTTAATTACCATGATAAATATCCGATTAACGCGTTAATTTTTATGTTAACAGATAGTAAATGTCAACACAAAAAAGTGTATGTTACTGCCCACTACTGCCAGCACATACTTACATAATGATATTTTAGATATCTATCAAGTGGTTAACTAGTTATGTAACTAGTAAGTCAGATAATCACTTAACAGATACGCGTTAATTTTCGGTTAATAGTCATAATACGAAACTAACAGATACCTAAAATAGTTTTCGGTTTACGGTATAGGTTAGTGTTCATTTTTGGTGCATTTACGAAAATAAATTGGTCAGGCACTGCGCATGCCGGGCGACCAGTTTATCGAAATAACTTCAAACCTGATTAAGACGTAAAAAAATATGTTTGTTTCAGGTTTCCCGACCTACCCTATTTTTTTCCCCGACCCTAGAACATTTTTTGCGTGTTAATATTTTTTAGCATAAATTCATTGAAATCTATGTTGAATTTGGTTTTTTTGAGAGTAAAAAAAAAATAAATGTCCCTACCTACCTACCCTATTTTTTTTAGGGCATGAAACCTGAAACAAACATATTTTTATTTTTTAGGCCTAAGTATAATTTCAAATAGACGTTACAGGGCAACGTAGCTGCAAAGGAAGTCAATTGCTGACAAAAATCTGGTAAAACGAACTAACTAAAACTGTCAGACACTAGGAATTCCAACAATAAAGTTTGCATTACACCAATTTTGTAAATAAATAATTAATTACAATTTCACGCCGGCTCTACAACAACATCGTTGTCAACCCAGTGTATAAAAGAAAATATTATATAATCTAGACAGTCAATCGGCTATTTTATTCAGTTTCAGTTAATCGTGAAGTTAGATTACACTACGTTGAATGAACTTGCTGAATATTTAGTAAATGGTTTACGTAAAAGCAGTATTCAGTTGTTATCGTAAATCATCGGTGCAAAATATAGAAAATTTGCAGATTCATGTTCTACCTCAGATCTCCATTTATAATATACTTTACAATGATATTTGGAATTTGCTGCTGATAAGTATTGTTAACTCAACGTATACATTTTCAAAAAAAAAATTATTCTATCGTAAAACGATTTTTCCAGAACAGTTTGATTTTCAACTACTGCTATGTAACAGAACTATTTTCTTCCGCTGGTTCATCATCAACGACTGCTATGCAACAGAACTATGTTCTTCCGCTGGTTCATCATCATCAAAGTCATCAAGAGAGGCTGAGGCCCTGTGCTTTCTTTTGGCTAACTTTAACTGTTGTGAAACTTCGGAAAAGTCTGCGCCGTAAGCTTGGAGAGACCATTTCAGCGATTTTGATGTTCTCGGTGGCAAGCCTAATTTATTACGAGCTTTGCTCCATGGCGCAGGCTTTTGCGAATTTGGGAAGAAAGTTTTAATGGGTGGCGGAGCACTGTACACTTCTGTCAAATCTCTTCTTCTCTTGAGTTCATCTTCTGATCGCTTCTTTGTTTTAGACTTAGACCTCTTCGCTTTCTTTGAAGAAAGTTTTCTTTTGAATGGAAGTGTTGTCGCTATAACGCTTTCGACTGGCTCTCTGACGCTATCGTCATGGTTGTCGGCGGGATCAGTTTCTTTTTTTGTTCCACCTATTGTGTCCCTCATTCCTTGCGTAAATGGCATTTCTGTTTTAGCCCTACGCAGAATTAAATCGTCCCGGGAGTCAAAGACAGGTCTTGGTATTGCGAATATAAGGTCTGTTGCAACTGGGGCTGTGCCTGGTTCAAAATTGTTTGCGTTGTCTACGTAGAGCGGGTTAGTTTCGACATCTATGAAAGGGGCAAGATTTGTAACCCGTTGCTTCCCTGAACTACTACGAGGTTTGTCAGCAACATCATCAGAAGGAGCATCAGTTTGCTCTACTGGTGTTAAATTTGATGCACTACGGCTCCTGTGAAGAATCAAACTTGCTACCTTTGGTGTTGATCCGACCATGGTTGGTGGTTCTCCAGATTTGCATCTTCTAATTTCTAGTGGGTCAGGCTCATGA